>JAAAKQ030296376.1:0-10232 GCA_010016005.3 Zanna intricata
AGTATCATCTGCAAAGGATATTATTTTACCATTAAATCTTCCATCACATAAACTGTTAATGTATATGAGGAACAAAACTGGGCCTAACACGGTTCCTTGAGGTACCCCAATTGTAACAAACCTTCAGTCACTAATCTGTTCTCCTACTTTAACACATAGTTTTCTACCTGTTAAGTAACTTTCAAACCACCAATGCACCACTCCTCTAATTTTGATAATTTTAACAAAGTTTGTGTTATTAAATTTTGAAAAGTGGTTTTTTTTTATTGTATCTGTTATTGAGTAATATAAGATATTTTACAAGATAATAACACGTTATTTTTAAATAAAAATTTTATATTATTTTCAGATTGATTTAAAAACTCATAGACTCACTGATGGATCTAGCTATTTTGTTATTAGTGTAACATATTTTTTTTTACTATATTTCAATCTCTTTGACTGTATGCAAAAACTGTTTTTACATATTCCTCTATAATTCTGATAATAGATTAACATGAATAAAAAACTTATATAATTTATGGATAAAATACCAATAAATATTTGTTGTTAATTCTTTTAAGGCATTATATTTGTAAGGACGATGGAAAATTTCTTTCTCCCTTTATCACAGCAATTATTTATTGTATTGGTGAAACAATGCTGATATCCGAATAACATTGACTTTCAAAAGTGGTCATGTTATTAAAATCTGTTCATCAGATTAGAAATGCACATTCTATGATTGATATAATTTAACATTTTCCTCAAGCAACTACATGTTTGGGTAGTAAATTTTATTGTGTACTATATTAAAGTGTTGAATTTATGTTTTTTTTCAGTACTGTTTAAGCAGTCATCCCAACAAACCATGTCATGTTTTAAGATTTAAAGAAATAACATTAATGTTGGATTGTGGCCTGTCTGCACATACTGTTCTTAACTTCCTTCCCTTACCTCTTGTGCACAGTCCTCGTTTAAACAATTTACCTGGGTGGATGCCTCGTGAATGCTCTGATTCACAACTTGAAGGGGTAAGTAGCATGTACAAATGTTTTTTATTCAATTGTAAGTGCTTATATTTTTGCTAAAATTATTTTAGCTTCTTCAATTTTGTCTGTGGACAATGTAGTTATATTGGATCATTTGAAAGTTGTTATTGGATTGCATTATTGTATTAGATTAACATTATTGTGTTAAATGACATTCTAAAGAATATTCAGTGAAGTGATTGTAATTGGTTGTACTTTGTTTTTATATATATATATATATAAGGAAGCTAAACTAAAATTAATCGGAGTTGTATAACTACTATTATCTAGAATATTTGATTATAATACTTTATAAATTTTATAAAGTCACTTGAATGTAAATTATTTTATATTATTAATATTACAATGTTATATTTAAATATTAAAGGCTTACTCTCTCACTCTTCTTCTTCTGGTTAACAGAAGCTGGTTGGCAGTAGTTCTCCACTCTTCTCTGTTATCATTTTTCTCTTTAGTTCCCAGTGTGAATTACAGTTCATATCATCCATTATCTGTTTTATGAATTCTAAACGTGGTCTTCCCCTACAATTTTTCCCTTCCACACTCCTATCACCCTTTTAACTAGGCCTCGGTGTCTAAGAATATGTCCTATTAGTTCCACTCTTCTTCTTTTCAATTGTTTTAGCAAGATTTAATTAGCTTTCCTAAATACTCCTCATTTGATACTTTTTCTAGCCAATTTATATTCAGCATCATTCTGTAATACCATGATTCAAAAGCCAAAAGCTTCCTTTTTTCAGCCTCACCAATTGCCTATGACTCACTCTCATATAATGCAATACGCCACAGAAATGTTCTTAGTAAATTCTTCTCAACTCAAAGCTAATATTATTTGATTTAAACAATTTTTTTTTTAAAGATAGTCTTTGCCTGATGTATTCTGCTCACTATTTCTTTTCTGCTTTTTCCATCATTCATTATTTTACTTTATAAGTAGTTAAACTCTTCTACTTCCTTAACAGCCTCAGCTCTCAATTCTACCGTTGTTTTATTTCCTTTATTTTTTGGTGCAAACCAGTATTTTGGTTTTTTGAATAGTAATGCACATGTGAAATTCTTCCATTAGCACTCTGCCTATTACACTTAAAATTTGTTGCAAGTCTTTTTCGCTTTCTGCAATTACAGCTATATGCATCTGCAAATCTGAGCATATCAATACTTTCTCTGTGAATCTTTATACCTACACCTACTTCCTCTCTAACACTATTTATGGCCTCTTGTATATATAAATTGAACAAATATGGAGACAATGTACAGCCCTGTTGTACTCCTTTTTTAATGCTTGCTTTTTCTTCTTTGTTTCCACAACTAATTATTTCCATCTCGTTCAGATAAATATTGTAAATTATTCTTCGTTCTCTGTAGTTAACACCTATCTGATGTAATAAATGGAATAAGATGTTCCAGTTTACATTATCAAAAGCATTCTCCAGATCTACAAAAGATATGAATGTGGCTTTACCTTTCCTCAACTGTTTCTCTAGTACTTGCCTTAGTGCTAAAATTACCTCTCGGCATTATCATGTAACAAAGATGGAAGCACCTTTCTTGGTAAAATATTCTGGAAGTAAACAAGCCACCCGTTCGGATTTCCAGGTGGGGACTACTACAGAAGGGATCACCAGAAAATTAAAAAAATAACATTCATGAGTTGGAACGTGGAATGTTAGAAGTCTAAAAAAGGTTGGTACATTAGAAAATTTAAAAAGGGAAAGGGATATATTACATATAGATATAGTAGGAATTAGCAAGGTTCGTGGGAAGTGGAAAACGAACTTATGGTCAGGTGATTTTAGAATAATTAGCTCGGCTTCAAGTAAAGGCTAAGCAGGAGTAAGTTTCGCAATGAACAAGAAGATAGGATAGAGAGTAGAGTATTTCAAATTTTATAGTAATAGAATCATTATATGGATAAAATCAAAACTTAAGCCAACAATGATTGAAGCTGCAGAACACTTTACACTGTACACATACTCTACACCAAGAACACTACACAATTTACAACATACACAATCTCACAACTATGCAACAACATTCTATACTTTTTCTTCTTACACATACACTCAGTGATGTTGTAACACCTTATGAAACGCAATTTTAACCCAAGGTGGGAACTGTTGTGCTGATGGGTGAATGGTTCTACATAGTAAGTCTCGAATGATGTCCTCTGGGCGCACCCAGTTGTAATTAGCTCTAGCTCCAGTATGCGCGCTCTCCTGGATGGTCTGTTAAATTGCTGGTACTTGTGGGAACAACGTTAGTAATCCACAAATAACAAATATGACGGTTTGTGGTCCATCTGAAAAAACCACCAACTTTAGTCTTGTGAAAAGGCCTCAGTCAGCCGTGTTTGACGAGGATAAAAGTGCTCTCTTTTCTTTTTCCATTTAGCCTCCAGAACTACCGTCAGGTATTACTTCAGAGGATGAATGAGGATGATATGTATGAATGTGAGTGAAATGTAGTCTTCTACAATCTCAGGTCGACCACTGTATAAAAGTCCTGTAGAAACGAGTTTAAAATACTAGACTTAAAATATAATAATATCAGTTTTATTGTTCTTCGGAATAATCTAGAAGGTAGCTCTCTTCATAAAGTCTCACTTTTCCTGGTCAAGAAAGTTGTAACTGGTTCGTGCGGATCCCTGAAGAACATAAGAAAACTGAGAGAACAATACTAATTGAGACTTTCAATGATGAGCAAAGTCTATCGTTCTTGTGTCTGAACAATATGGGCGGAATAATTATAAGTGCAAGCTGAGGAGTAATTTTCTGCCAGGACCTCTTTGAGATGGACATTAATGAAATTGCCAAAGAGCTTCGTTCCCAAGGTGTTACAGAAGTGAAGGGAATTACAAAATGTCAGAGTGGGAAAGAAGAACCAACACTCTCTTATTTTAACTTTAACCTTCCAAAACCGCCGGAGAGAATTAAAATAGGTTACCTGCTGGTTAGAGTATGGCCTTTCCTTCCAAATCCACGACATTGTTTTCAATGTCAAAGATATGGCCATACCACAACTTGTTGTCCGAACACCGCAATATGTACCAGTCAAGAGGAAGAAAAATGTGTTAACTGGGGGGGGGGGAAACATACAGCTCGATCTTGAGACTGCCCAACTTTTAAAGAAGAGAAGGCAATCCTTAATCAGTACTGAACAAAAACTTTCTTTCCCAGCCGCTAGAAGAAAATATAACAAAATGCTAAACTCTCAAAACATGGTCAAACCAGATGTCTCTTTCATCACTGCAACATTAAGTAACACAACTGTAAATGCGGGCAACAAACATTGTGGATCTTGCAATGAGCTGAAAAAGCTTGTTCAGGTTTTATCTGATCAGGTTCCTTCACTTACTGCAACTGTTTCCGAATTAATGAAAGTAAATAAGAAGTCAGAAGTTGACACTAATGAAAGTAGCACCAATGGCATTCATCTGAAAGTTCCTGTCCCCAAAGTTTTACCTTTGCGGACAGGGGTAAATACTCTGGCGGTAAGCCATCAAATAAAGCTCCCTGTTAAGGGAGCCCACACAACCACTCTTTCTGGGATATCTATGACTTCCCATTCCACAAACTCTCCTCCTCCAACACCGTGTTTTCTGGGGGATATGATGGAGGAACCGCCCGATCCCAGGGCATTGAATTTTCTAAATATTAAAAATTTGAAAAAGAACTCCGCCAGATCCTATTGCAAGCATTAGTAGTGGGAGACTTCAATGCACACCATATATCCTGGGGCTCATCTTACTACTCTTTTCGAGGAAATATGATAAACACAGTAAAACAAGACTTAGACCTTTGTCTACTGAATGATGGATCATATACATTCATGTCTTCATCAACTGGTGCACTGTCAAACATCACATCTCCTTCTGCTCACCGAACTGTTTCCCTCTTATTAATTCGTCTGTTTGTGACAACCTTCATGGTATTGACCACAGACCAATTATTATCGCTTTTGATGTTGATAGAGAGGTGAAAAAAGTCACAGAGATGGTTTGTTGAAAAGGGGGAACTGGAACAGTTACTGTAAAGCTTTTTCCCAACACAATAGGATGATAGTGTAGACATCCTTACCCAACTTTCATCCTTTACATCTCTAATACTTGAGAATGCAAATACATATAGCCCACAAATAACGGGAAATTCTAGATGATCTTCTGTTCCTTGGTGGAATGTTGATTGCCAAAATGTTATTAGCAGCAGATGGCAAGCATTGCACAAATTTAACCGCAGGCCAAGTAAACATCTAGATTTATACCGTAATAAAGCCAGAGCAGTTTGTCATCAGGTATTTTTAAATGCTAGAAGAAAGTCTTGGAAGAAGTACGCGGACACCATCCCACACACTACTGCCCCGTTTGTTGTGTGGAAAAAGATTTGTACAATCTGCAGATCCCCAAAATAATCCATTCTCAGGCTCATTCATGAAGGAGAATTCATTATGTCACCTTCTGCAGTGGCAAGTAACTTGGCATAGTGTTTCTGTTTGGTGTCTCAACTCATCTTACAGCAATGAATTTCCCAGATTCAAATTGCAAATTGAAGCATGGTTGTTAAATTTTGGTGAATGAAATGCTCTTTTTTCATTCAAAGAGTTGTCACATGCACTTAAAAACTCATGTGACATCTCCCCTGGACCTGACAACATTTGTCTCAGTATGCTATCTCACCTTCCTAACTCGGCACTAAAACACCTATTATGTATTTATAATTGTCTATTATCCTCATAAACCTTCCTCTCGGTCTGGTCAGAATCCTTTGTCATACCAACAGTTAAACTTTTTTTATACCTCCCCCCGGGTCGGACCTCCAGTTAAGTATAACTCAACCCAGGGAGGGGCTGCTTGTTCCATTGTTCCAGTGGGTTCTCTAGAACAAAGGAACTCGGGAATAAGTGTAAGGCTTTTAAACTTTATTTCATCATCATCGAATAGGGTTCAGAACTTTGTCTTCTTGGACCGGACTCTTTAATTCCTTTCTTTGTTTTCATTCACACGTTCGCACACTTTCATACTTGAACCTCAGGTGATAAGGGAGATCCAGAGTCCTCAGTATGTCATCGAGAATGGAGCACCTCGGCATCCCAGACCTCACGAGTGGGGCTGTCCTTCCACCCCCACACCCAAGTTCACCGTCGTCCAATATTCCTATCGTACCCTTCTTTCTTTTCAATGATGCTCCTAGCTGCACCTTCTACATCCTTCCAGGCTCCACTTGCTGAAATCATATACTGCTGGAGCGTCCCTGGATCTAGATGTTGCAGGGCTGACCTTCTAATACCGTCGTAATACTGACATTTAAAAAACATGTGTTCCGGGGAGTCGTGCCCTCCGCAAAAGACACACTTTGCACTCTTTCTTCGTTTGAATTTGTGTAAGTATTCATTACTACAACCATGCCCCGTCAGCATCTGTGTTAGGTGATATCCTACTCACCATGTTTTCTCGTCACCCAGGCCTCTAAATCCGTGATTATTCACCTGGTCCAGACACCAGCAACTCCATTCTTCCATCTAGCGTCCCATTCTGCTATAATGGTTTGTCTTGCTTCCTTTCTGCCAGTTCCTTTATGCCTCAACTCCCTTTCGTGAATTAGCAAGTCTGTAGGTGGGACACCTGCTATGACGCAAATTGCTTTGTAGGATACAGTTCGGTATGCCGCTATGACTCCTATTAGGGTTCTTCTGTGGATGTCAATCAGTCTGCCTCGGTTTAATGCTTTCTCCATCGCAACACCCCAAATCAGCACTGCATACAGAATTACTGTGGTCACAGTGGCCATCATTATCAGTCTTCTCGAAGCCCAGGGAGCACTCTGAGAGGAGAACAAGTGCTGTAAGCTTCTCGTCGATTCTGTCTTTTGGCAGACCTGCAAAACATGATTTGTAAAGCTGCTACATCTGTCCAAGTGCCCAAGATACTTGGCATTGTCCACTCTTTTTATTATTCTTCCCTGTATTTTCAGCTTAATGTCCCCTATGCGTCTCCATCCTGCTATTACCAGCAATTTAGATTTCTCCGGAGCTATCTCTATGCCGTTTTTTTCCATCCATGTCATTATAGCCTCCAGAGCTCCATTACCTCAGATCTCCAGCTCCTCATTTTTACCTGCAATCATTAAGATGAGATCATCTGCGTAGGTGATAAGCTCCATCTTCTCAGGTAGCTCCGTTCTTAGGACATCATCAAAGAAGATGTTCCATAAAACAGGGCCCAAAACCGAGTCCTGAGGAACCCCGCCACAGATCTTTACCTTCATCGTCCCTTTCCGGGTTTGGATCTCTGTCCATCTCTTCGAGAGATATTGCGTAAATTGCCTAATCAGATAGTTACTAACTCCCCTTCTCTCTAATGTCTCCAGTGCCCTGTCCCACGGGACCAACCCGAAAGCGTTCCTCACATCCAACAATACCAACGCAGGTATACTTTGTGTCCTCCATATTCTTTGTCTAGCCTCTTTAGCCCATATAATTATCTTTTCCGCTGGCTTAACTGTTGAGGAACCTTTCCTGAATCCATACTGATTCGGGTGAAGTCCTCCCTTTTCCGAAATTTCTCTTTCAAGCCGATTAGATATTGCTCTCTCCATTACTTTTGCGACTGTGTTTAGCAAACACAGAGATCTATAACCTGCCCCCTCCTTTGGAATGAGAACAGTTCTTGATATCCTCCAGCATTCCGGAAATTTTCCGTTCTCGAGTTGAGAATTAAACATGTTTAACAACTGTCCAGGCATCTTCCTAAATAGCCCTTTAACTAGCTCAGCCGGGATCCCATCTGGTCCCGGACTGCTTGTATTCCAAAGACGTATTACGGCCATGCATATTTTCTCAAGAGTAAAGCTTCGTTTGTCATATTGCAGGCAAGGTCGGATTTCAACTTCCGTACACGGAAATAGTTTGTTCATTGCATCCTTGGCCTCATTCATTGAGATCATTGGTAGCCGCATTCCCAACCTTTTGGTAACTATTTTATATGGAGTGTCCCAAGGATCCCTGTCTAACTCTGCACATAAATCTCTCCATTTATGCTGCTTAGAGTTTTTAACCATGTAGTTCAACATTTTTCTTGCTCGTTGATAACTGCTCTTAAGCTCATCAATCTCTGCACCTTCTTGGTCCTTTCTTGGCACCTTCTTGCATCCTTTGCAGTCTTCTCCTATGAAACATTAGTTCATTTCTCTTCATTCCTATTTCTTCAGACCACCAATAGACTGGGTCACTTTGTCTTTTATTAATAGGGATGCAACCAATTTCTTCAGTTATTACATCCCTTAACTGCTCAGGAGTGAAAGGTGTATCTGCAATTCTCAAATTGACTCTATCCAGAACCCTCTCCATCTGATTGGATGTTAATCTGCGCCTACCCTTAGTGGTCTCAGCATTCAGCGAAGTATCTTCCTTTACTATTAAAAATGCCTTGTGATCACTTGCTGTCTCGTCTGTTAGGACCTTTAACTCACACGTATCCACATCTCACCTATCTTCTAATAATACCAAGTCGAGCACCCCAAGTGTCCCCTCGCACTATATGTTGGTGTTTCATCATTTATACAAATTAAGTTATTCACAGACATCAATTCCGCTAATATCTCTCCACGACGATCCGTATAATTACTTCCAGCAAGGATCGTTTTACAGTTAAAGTCTCCTGCCACGATAACTTTCTTATTCGAACTCATCAAAGCCTCTTGTATCACATCCATATTTTCTCCGAGCACTTGAAGAGAGCAGTTGGGGGAGATGTATACTCCCATTATTGTTACATATTTAAGCTATATTACCACTAAACCTTTGGCTCTACTCTTTAGTCTCCAATGGTATTTATTAGAGTAGTCTATTATGGCCACATTACCTTCTCTGTCTGCTGTCCATTTATTCGTAGCTGCAACTGACTTATTCGGCTCGGACGTAATAATAAAATCTATGTCTTGCTCCCTTACAATCTCTTCCGCTAAATCTTGTGAAAGAGAACTCCTGTTAGCATTGGTAAGTAGTATTCTAACCATTGTGTGTCCTTGACGTTTCAGAGCCTCCTGCGCCTTGTTGTTTATTGTGCTCCCCAATTCTGGGTCTGTCACACCTTTCAGGGCAGTCTACCTGAAAATGGCCGTCCCTGCCACAGGCAAAGCATGATCTGCTTCTGTCAGGACGCTTGCATCGACTGGCCCTGTGTCTGTGAGACCAACACCTGTAACACCATTCTATTTCCTCTGCAAGGAACACCCGACATGAAATCCATCCGATTTTGATGTGTCCAGCCTTGCATAGCTTGTCGGCCTCACAACCGGGCAATATCACTGCAGCCGACTTTGTATTTTCATATGCCTTTTGCATTGTAATGCCCGCTATTTGGGCAACCTCCATTTTGGTGTGTCCAGATACTGCCACTGCAACTTCATCCGGGGTTGATAGTGCATCTAAATCTTTGATTATAACACGTTTGACTCTATACCTCCTAGAGTTGGTCACTTGCACCTCTGGAACCGATTCAACTATTCTTTGCTTAAAGCCCTGAACTTGGTCTCTCTCATCTTTAATTCGTATCAAGACCTCACCCGACTGTCCCTTCCTCACCGACAGTATTTCAGGGGAGTCCCCTTCCACTCCTTGCTTCACCTTCTTGAATACGTCTGCAAAACTGTCACCTTTGACTCTAACTGCAACTGCTTGTGTAGGGGGCCTCCTCGGCCGTTCCCTTGATTGAGATCTAGATCTCTCTCGCTCTGTACTAACCTTTGTACTACTGTTGTTCTTTCTACCTGCATATTCAAGTAGTTTCTTGGCCATCTGTCCCGTGTTACTCCCGGGAGCAAAGAGCATGAATGGTATTCCTTTCTGGTAAAGTTTGCCAAACTGCACCTTTAAGTGATTTATGATCCCACTATTTTCATGCATGGTGTCCATAACTATCACATATTGTGTGGTTATCCTCCTCCATTTGTTCATCTCCAATCAGAACTTCCATTAGTGGCCTACAAGCCAACAGCTGGCCTGCTTTCAGCTTTTTTGTAGCCATCAAGCTCTTGATATTCAGAAGCCGACGAATGACCTTAGCCAAGTATGTGCCCTCCAACTTGGCAATATCAATTACACAGGTCTGCAAGTAAAAAACTGCATAGGGTTTTTATACATTTTCTTATAGATTTTGATGTCCTAAAACTGAAAATAATATTTAAAAAATTCCATCTCATCAATTTT
>JAAAKQ030296387.1:0-10231 GCA_010016005.3 Zanna intricata
GTATCTCCCTTTTCATCCTCTTCGACTTCCTCTTCTTCCTCGATAACACTAGTTTTTAATTCATTTCCTCCATATAATTCTTCAATTTAATCCACTCCCTATTGATCTTTTCTTTCGTATTATAAATCAGTATTCCATCTTTATTCAACATATTATCGGCTTTTAATTTATGTACCACAAAATTCTCCTTTACTTTCCTGTATGCTCCGTCTATTTCACCAGTGATCATTTCTCTTTCTACTTCTGAACACTTTTCTTTAATCTACTATTCTTTCGCTAATTTGCACTTCCTGTTTATGGTATTGCTTAATTTTCGATAGTTCCGTTTACCTTTTTCATCACTAGCTTCTTATACTTCCTACGTTCATCCATCAGCTGAAATATTCCTCTGATATCCAAGGTTTTCTACCAGTTCTCTTTGTTCTTCCTAAGTTCGCTTCTGCTGATTTAAAAATTTCCTTTTTAACATTCTCCCATTCTCCTATATTTTCTACCGTATCGTTTTTACTCAGACTCTTGCGATATCCTCCTCAAAATTCTTTTTTACCTCCTCTTTCTCAAGCTTTTCTATATTCCAACAATACATCTGACGCCTTTTCTTCAGGTTTTTATACCCCAATCTACGTTTCATTATCACTAAATTATGGTCGCTATCAATGTCCAGGATATGCTTTGCAATCGAGGAGTTGATTTCTAAATTTTTGTTTAACCATGATGTAATCGATCTGATACCTTGCAGTATCACCAGGTTTTTCTCATGTGTATATTCTTCTATTATAATTTTTAAAATTGGAAGTGGTTTATATACTCTATTGGGATTTTACACCTCCTAGTATTTAAATTCTATTTTTTACATTCTAATTTTTGTATAATAGACTCAGAACGTGTCGTGAGGTAGTATAATTTCTGAATAGGCAATAAGCTATTATGTTTTTAAATTATATCTGTAGGCTTGTATGATCTGTTTTTTCTTCATAACATTTTATTTTACAGCTTTCAGGTATCTCGGTCTATTTCTCCTACATATCCCTCTTCTTAGCTCCCTTCACTTTTCCCATGACCTTTTTGTTTGTTGTGACTACCTTTATACTTAGACCTTTTTTCCTGTCATTCCACCCGCCTTAAGAGTATAGAAGTCTTAACACTGCCTTATTATTATTAACTTCTTAATTGTGTGACATCCAATCATGTTTTCACTTTTACGTTTTATATATTTATGGTATTTTATTAAAGAATAAATTAGAAAAATACACATATTTATTTTTACTCCTGATTAAAAAAACCTTTACAAAAACCGTTGCAAATTTATTTATTACAGGCGTTCATTCCTATTTAGCTCAGTTTCCACAAAAGAAGGAATCTATAATTCATGAAATTTTTCTGATCAAACTTTGTCAACAGTAACCGGAAGAAAACGTAGGGTATCAAATAAAAATATACGAAAAGAGGATTTAAAAACATATTTGTCGTGTGTATGAACAGTGATTACTGGTCTACAGAATCCTACCATCGTTTTTTATTTTTTGATGTTCCGTAATAAATATTTTGTATATCTTATCGTTAGATGTTTTGATATAATTATGTTAGCATCAAAGTGTAGAAGTGTTATGCACATTAATGTAGAACAATTGGCGTAAGCAGAATATTTATCACCGGAAAAATTATTAATTTATCGAAAAATAATATTTCGTAAACGAAAAATTCAAAATAAAATACGATAAAGTAAAAAATGTGATTCGTTAAAAAGAGAAAATAGGAAAAAATACATTTCGAAAATCATAATTAAAGTTTACAGTACAAGAAACACAAAAACGATTTAACAATCAACTAAAAGTAAAAAATGAATTCAAATAATTATGAACACAATTAGTTGTTAAATAGAATGTAAGCACATTCGGAAAAGAAACATTAATATGTTGAAGTGGCCATTATAATTGAGCAGTAAAAATTCGTAACGGCATATCGATTCGAAGTTTGTATAAAAACATTTGTAACACTTCGTTAGCGAGTGTCGACTGGCGAAAGATTTCAATACAAGCTCTGCACCTTCGGTAAAATTAAGCCAGACTCTAATTCTTGGGACCCAAATTAAAGCGTGAATAACGCACGGGTGGGTGTGGAATTAGGTGGGTTTTATATGAAATCTGACCTAAACAACTAAAAAAAAAAAAGGTACCAGAACTGCATGTTTAATAGAAAATCTGGAGTAAAATACAAAAGATTGAGATGAAAAACACACTATTTTATGTTTAGCGTAAAATAACTTGGTTAATTAGATTAGGTAATAAACATGAAAAGTTTTAAAGAAAACTTGAATAGAAATTGATTTAAAATATTTAATTCTTTTGTTTTCTAATATTGACAATTTTGTTTCGTTTCATACCTAACTAAAATCCGCCACACTTTGGAATGTTTTGTTATGTTTTTTACTGGTTTCAGATCTCTGTCCGACAAACAATGTTTTTGGTAGCTTTTGGTATTTAAAAGGGTTATTTTGTATCGCATTGAAAATTCGAATAACTAACTTTTCTCTTGTATTACACTCTTGTTTATATACTAATGATTCTTTTAATGTTTTTCGAAACAAGTCTTTCATCTCTTAGCTAAATTTTCTCAAAAACTACTAAAAATACAGTTCTGCAACTTAATTTAATTAAAAATTTCTTTAAAAAGGACCTTTAAATTTTAAATATTTCAATTTTTTTAAAATTACTAAGTCTTTAAGTAAAGGTTGTTCCTTTTTTGTTTTTTTGAAAATTAAATATCAAGTTTACAAGGGTTTTTGAATTGTCTCAAAATATTACGCCGTATTTAGAAATAGAAATAAAATATCTAACGAAGACTTTAAAATGCATTAAGGTCAACAACAGCAATAGGCAGTAAATGTCATCAATTAGGGAAAGAAAATTCTTAAAAGTACGATATTCTGATTCAAAAAATTTCTTATCTGAAAATAAGCTCGTATTTTTTTTAAATTTCGTTTTAAAGGCTTTAATAAAAGAAGGAGGTTCAAAATTATATTACACAGTTTTCTGTTCTGTATAGGAAGGTCCTGCGGTAGTGTTCCCTTTGCTACTTTTTTCCAGATAATTTAAATGGAAGATTTTATAAAAGACAAATTAAATCTTCAAAAAAGACAATTTAAAGTTTCATTTTTATAATTTTTTAGTTGCGGATTGTTGTTGCGTAAATGTGATAGATGGATATTCCAAGTACTTAATGAATGTACTTTATGAATGAGTGTGTGATACCAAGGACGAAGAATGAAGAAGACGGACACAGATAAAGCCCACAATAGTGTGGTGAAGAAACAGACCGGAGGGGTAAGAGGTGATGGATAGCCCTCTGTTGAGTTGTCATCTGTCTGGGCTTGCTCGGGTGGGTGGCGATGATAATGTAAGGGGACCCTGGAACCTCAGAACCCAAAGACACCTCCCCGAGGCTGAGTAATGCTTAATTGCGGGTCCGGTCTCGGGGAGGAGGAGAACAGTGAGGGATGTTTAGTCGGTATGGGGCAGGCTTTATAAGCCTAACAACACCTTGGTAGAACCTGTTAGCTTGTTAGCTAGCCCTTGACGAATAGCGTCCTGGGTCCGAGCTCGACACACCCGTGGTGGCGTGCGTAAATGGCATTCCTTCACCACCGACTGAATAAAAAAGAAAAGAAAAAGAAAAAAAAAATTCTCGACAGATTTAGCTCACAGTAAGAGAGCAGTTTACTTCCTCAGTTTTTAAAATTTTTATCAAAATACAGGTTACTCAATTTTGTAAAAGATGTTTTTTAAAATGCTTTTATAAAAAAAGCGTTTTTTTGTAGGTTTATCCATATTTTAAATAAAACTAAAAACAAAATGAAAATAAAACTGACAGAAAAATAAAGAAATTACCGTTTTACTAATTATTTTATAGATTTCGAGTTTTTTTTAAGTTGGCATCGAATTCAAGGTTAGTTTGTAGTTGTTTTAAATTTAACGTCGATTTCCAGAAGTCAAAATTAATAAAAGAATAGAAACAACATTATTTTGTAATTAATACGACGGCTGTTTCAATTCGGTTTCACTAAAACAACTTATTTTATGTTACACTTCATTCACAGCATATACGTCATCCTCACGACAGTTCTTGTTCCTTGTCAGAAATGTATCTCCCAAGTTGGAAGTTCGAAACGCTAATGTTATACTGTTTATTTAAAAAATACATTCTGCTATTTATTGGGTCTATTTGTTTAACATAATTTTGTATTTAATTAATGTATTTCATTAGTTCTTAGAGTTTTTTTTTCAAATTATTGTACAGTAAGAATATAATACTTTCGAAAATTTAGGGAGTTTAAATGTATAAACTGTATTATGCTTGAAAAGTGTAAACATAAATTGCTTTATCTATTTATTATCAATCCGTCAAATCTATTGTTTTCTTTTAAAATTATTTTTTATTGCAATTATTACATTTTTTTAATTTAAATGCCGATCTCCATGGAGGAGCGCCTCGGCCTTTCATCCTGAGGTCCCCGTTCCAATCCCGGTCAGGCTTGGTCTTTTTTATACGCTACAGAGATTCCATTTCCGTATCCAATGGACTAGCCTCAAGCTTATGTGGTGATATCATAAAGGGCAAAAGATTTTCAGAGCGTTTGTAGTGACTAAACAGGAAATGTTTCTTATCTTACTTAAATGGTTGGGCCAACTCCTAGTCTTTCCCGGATTTCCCTCACTGTCACTTTTTCATCGCTATTATTTCTGTTATTTTGAAAATCAATGATGAAACTGTAAACAATCTGTGACATAGTTATTTCTGTGTACCAGTAAGTTACTTTCTTGTTTTATTATATAATCTTCATAACCAATCCAGGCATAAGTTATTACCGGTTCAAGTGCCATTTCATTGAGTTGGATTAATGCTCCCGATTATGCTATTATTTCTTACCATATGTTTAATTTTCATCCAGGCTAATTAAATTGCATTTATTTCGCACTGTATGGCGTCAATCGTATGAGTATCTATCTAAGTACACTATTTACTTTATTTTTATTTGGGACCTATAACTTCAGATAATTTGAGCTTTTTAAATTAGCTCTTTTCTTTAACATTGGAATTTCTTCCATTTAAACCCATTTTCTTAATGGAGTGTTTATGATTAACTCTAAAATCTACTTTGTCTTTCATAACAGGTAAAGGTTTGCGACGTAGGGATTTTCTTTTGACATAAAAATTCTGATACAGACCTGCTTCATAGTACCTGCTTTGATGAACGCTTGCTTCTAATACACATCTGTCAAATTCGCCAATGTTAATGCCAAATTCACCAATATCTTTTTGTTTATCTGTTATTCCCTTAGATTATTTAAACGTTAATCGGAACAAGTCTTTAAACGCTTTCTATTTTCTTCACGAATTGTCTTAACTGTCGATGCGGAAACGCCTTTCATTTAAGGATATTGATATGTTCCTTTTCTTGATTCTTCGTCACATTAATAACCGACACAATAATATCATATCCTTCGAAGTGAATTCCTTTGTTATTTTTTTCGAGGAGACATTTTATATTAAATAACAATTAAAAATTAATTAAAGTATAAAAAAAAAAATAAATAAATAAATACTGTACGGAACAAAGTACGAATTAATACACCATCATGCAGTTTTAATATAAAAAAGAGAATTCATCTAAGATTAATAATCTGAATAAAGTATTATGTACGAAGAATTAACGCATTATTAATAATAATTATTGCTGCCTAGCTGATGACATGTTTTCATATATTTAACATTACGAAACGCACGACTCAATATACTTGTAATCCCCATCCCGCTTCAGCAGTTGTCAGCGATCAAGAAGTGGTGCGAATTTAGTAGTTTCTCGAAGTGCGATTTTTCGTTGTCAGCCCGAATATGAGTATTAATGAGAAATAAATGTCTCTGATACTTCAGACGGATTGAATGTGCTTTTTTTTATTAATTCTTTTATCTTTCTTGACTAATCAAGGGATGAACTTTCATCTCTTTCTAATTTGTAATTTTGGTTTCAATCATTATTAAAACAAAAAAAAAATGTCGGTTTCTTAATAAAATTGATTTTTAATAAATTTCAAAATAGTAGTTAATTGTTATATTTATGTTAAAGATTTACTGGATAAAAAATTAGTTGTGCTGAACGATTATTACATGTTAGGTAATTTTAAAAATAAAGCGTATTACAGAGCGTTTGGAAAGTTGCTGTGTACTGGAATTATGGAAGTGTAATGAAGAAACTTTCTTACTTATTAATTTGTATTTTTATTTCATTATAATTTAGAAACGGATATTACAATAACTGGAATAATTTATAAAAGATGTTGAAAATGACTTCATACAACATCAATGCAAAACTGAACACTTTTCAATTGTTTTTTCAAACACTTTAATCGGCTGATGTACTGGAATGTCTCGTACATATGCCGTTATTGAGGGTTTTAGTTGGTAAAACCCCGCAATAACGGGTTTGCGCGGTCTCTTGCGATACACTGCTTGTTTCGCTGCCCCCACTGAAAGTAATCTGTGGGAGTCATATCAGGCGATCGTACAGGCAACCCACCCTTCGAAATGATTCGTTCACCAGAGACATTGAGTAAAAAAATCATTAACCTGTTAGCTGTGGCGCTATCTTGTTGAAACCAACCTTGATTGATTTCTACTTATGTTAACTGACTAATGATATTTGTTAAAAAGCATAATAACGATCATTATTAACTGTATTTAAAAAAAAAAAGAACCCAAACTGCGCGTTCTACTCACACCGACTCAGACTCCAATTTTCGCTTCGTGTAAAGATTGTTCGTGTAATTGATAGAGGTTAGTTATCGACTACATTCGTATATTTTGTGAATTAATATACCCTCCCAGATGAAACCACGTTTCAAGTGTAAAATCATAATGTCGAGGATACCTACGAAATTTTGGACAATAAAACTTTTAAACAAACCATTATCAATAATCTAATCTTTTCCTGTAGCTTTTAATTCTTGAACGCATATTTTGTAGGGGAAAAGTTTCAGTTCATTTCTTACTGCTTTATGTGCGGTAATAAGTCCGATATCTTGCTCTTATAAACGAACCCATATGGCAATCAACCTAATGCCGAAAGAACAGAACGCATCACATAATTCTAAATCGTGTACTGCACAGTGACTTTCCGAACGCATTGTAGTTAAAAATAGATCTTACTTTTTGCTTTTACGTGAATTTCTTTCTTTAGACCAATAATAGTACTGATACTAATTAAAAAAAAGTTATTCTTCTTAAAGTTATTCTTGTTTACTTATTGAAAAAAAAAACTAACACAAGATGATGCATATAAAGCATTATTTTTTTTTTTTTAATTATAAATAATCATCTAAATTATTTTTTTAGTGTTACAGTATTTAAACGGCAAAAATAAACATAAAAATAGTTATTCGATGATGAAAAGAAAATCCAGTATTACTTTTTATTTGTTTATTTTCTAAGAAAAATAGTTAATTAAAAAAAAAAATACGTAATACTTCAATAAAAATACGATATAAAACTTAATTTGAAACCAGTTTTTATATTTGTAAGGTGTTAATTAAAATCAAGAGGAGTTTTAGTTGTCATAATTATCTGATTACACGCAAAGTTGATTTTCATATTTTTTTTTTTATATCACAAGAAATAGAAAAAGCTACTTGTTCGTAAAAGTTAGGTGAACAAAATTGCTTCATATAAGTCGGTGCTTTTTTCAGACAAAGTTATTTGTACTCGTTGCACAAAATTAAACAAGTTTTGAATCGTGAAAAAATGTTTTTTCCAAAAATTGCCGTACGATAGAAAACTGAAATAATCTTCATTCTCTGATAGATAAGATTAGTTGTGATTTTAAGTTTTATTGCTAATGTTGTAAAAATTATTTTCATTCTACTTTAAGGTAAACACGTATGTCAGAAATAGCAGAAAATTTATAAAAGTTTAATTTTTGAAAAATTCTTTGAAAGTGTGGGTAATTAATTTGGAAGGATCTCGCGGAATCCATAAAACGGTTTTATGGGCTGCACTTTAAGTAATTACAGCCTCAGTTAGACAAATAGTAGATAATAATAGTAATAAAGTATAACACTGATTCTATTAAAATCATACAGAGTTCATACGTACGAAAAATTATTATTTGGTTTCAAATTACAATAAGTAATCAATTAAAATTTACTTTTGATTATTCTATTCACAAGTTAGCGTAATATAATCGTGAAATATAAATTGTGTTATTATTATCATTATGTGTTATGTAATATTATACCTATAGTTTTAATTTGCTTCTAAGAAATTAACAATTAATTCTTGTAAAATTGAAATTCCTTTTAAAAATTCATTTCATCTTTACGGTATTAGATAATTTCAGGTTGTTTACACGTTCCCACTGAAAAAAAACCAACTTTTTTCTTTAGATACCTGTGGCGAAGCACGTAACATGTACTTTGCTTTTCTGTATATCTTGTTTCCTATAGAATTATAAATACATATCAGGTAAATTAAAAGTCATTTTCACTAATTACTAATAAAAGAAAAAACTCTTGCGCAGTTCTGCGCAAGAAGACCATTTTTTAGATATTTTATTTTACTTTCTTTTGAAAAAATATAAACTCATTCTAATCCAAAATTTTACAAAGAAAACGAATTATGAAATAAATAAATAAACCTGAAGATGCCAAACAATATTGCCAACAATAGATACCGCAGGTAAAGAAAACGTCAATTTTCCATTTTGCAGGACCATAACGAAAGCACGCTTCTAACTTGCCCCACTCAATTTTTTTAATCATAAATTAAGCGTAATTCAAAAATAATTAAACCAATCCTCATCAAATTTTCACATGCTCAGCTTCAGATACAATTCTACACCATTTCATTAAATTGATGTAGATTTGGAGATTTTCGAGCCACAAAACATTATACATAGGCCTATAAGTAAATATATAAGGAAACCACAATTTAATTAGATGGTATTTTCGTACTCATTCCTCAAAACATAAATAAAATTAATTTTCACCCCACCCCCACTCTTACCGTGCAATCCAAAATAATACCGTACTTTTCTTCGAAAAATCGGTAAAAAGAAAAAGAAAAAAAAAGCAGGTGGTAAGTTAATGCTATTGCATGTTTAATGCATGTCGTGGAATTGTTTTCAAAGTTTTTTCCTTAACGCCTCCACTGGATTGTAACGTTTTTTAACTACTGAATAGCTTTTCCAGTAAGTTTTTCCCCTTTTTTTAAAAGCATCTAAAATTAGAAAGCAGCGATATTTAAGCAGCGTATCCAATGCTTCCAGTATTTTAAAATGTTATGTTTTAAATTTTATTTTTTTAAATTTATTTAAACACATATATACATATTTATATAGCCTATAACACTCCCAGTAACGTTAAGGATTCCAAGGCGGGGTCACACATCTAGATTGGTTCAGCCGTTGAACTGCTACGGTGGAACAAACATTCATACTTACGTAGTACGTAAGTATGAATGTAGTGTAGTGTAGAATACATTATACACTACACTGTTACGTTACATTACACTTCTTTTTGGGCAGTCATGTAATAAGGTCCATTTCTGAGCATATTTGTTAATTTTTATTCTGGTTTTGTTCCATCGTGATTTTGTATTATATTAGCAAATACCCCATTTGAATTTTTAAATTCTGAAGATTGGT
Source organism: Zanna intricata (assembly GCA_010016005.3). Lineage (NCBI taxonomy): Eukaryota > Metazoa > Arthropoda > Insecta > Hemiptera > Fulgoridae > Zanna > Zanna intricata. Next base: position 9,695 of record JAAAKQ030296387.1, read on the forward strand.
TGCGAAAATATAACAAAATTTCCGAATGACGTGATCTGTTAGATCGAGAGTGCACCTGATGAATGCAAAAGTTATTCTTCAATCTACTAACAAATATCCCGTTTGAATTTTGAAAATTGGACAGTTGTTTGCAAAGATATTATAAGAGTACCCCTATTGCACTTCCCAAAACAGCGCCCACGGGCATTCCGTTTGTTAACAGCTGATGGTGATGATTGGTCTTGCCTCTATGAAGTGCTCGTATCACCTCACCACTCTAGCTTCGCATGATGTCCTTATAGGAAACTCATTATTATTAAACAGAAATATTTTTAAATTTATTTGATATTATTTATGTAATATTATTCATTCGAATCAATCAGTACATACCCAATTCACACAGTGATAGAGACTATCAGTTCAGAGTTTATTAATTCAATTCTTTACAGTTTGTGCTTCAACAGGCGAGTCTCCACTACTATATATATACAGGGTTGTGCAGAGGAAACGCATGTTTTTCGAACTGCTAGTACGCGGCAACGGGAGGGGGCATTGACC
>JAAAKQ030296398.1:20584-41112 GCA_010016005.3 Zanna intricata
TGTGTGTGTGTGTGTGAGAGAGAGAGAAATTCCCCAAACTGATAGATAATGCGCATTATACCATAAAATCATCACATATTAATTTAAAATCTCAGAGAAAATTAGGTAAGAATGATAGACAGTAGTAACAAGGAAAATTATATTTTAAAAATAGGCAAAAGAAAAAGGATACAAAAAATAACTACAAGCAATGTAAAGAGCTAAAGAAAAGTAACAAAGAATGTAGAGGTAACTCTTTTTTATTTTTTTAAATGTATTAAAATAATTCACAAACTATTAAATATTAACTAAAATATTTTTGGAAAGTAAATGGCTATTGAATTTTCACCGACTCCTAATAATACGAGTATTACGCAGATAAGCAAGAAACTTCCTTGTTTCATTATTTTATTCTTTAATTTTATTTGAACCACAAAACTACCAATAAGGTAAGATTTAATCTGTTACAGTGAAACTTTAAATTAATTACATTTAAATTAATTACATACTAGGGTAAACCTCTTAAAAAAGATGTGAATAAGAAACAAGAATATTTATATTAATTTAAATGCAGAAATCATTCCAAGAATTATTTAAATACTACTCACTTCTTAAGAGATATATGGATAGAAATCTTGAAAGTAATTGACAAAAAAGATTGCATTAAATAAAATTTTTTTAATTCTTGTATTATCCGTTGTAATTTGCAGGAATTCTTGATTTACTTAAGATGATCTAACACTATCTTTATGTTTCAACATGGCATCTAGCTGATATTATACTTCTAATGTAGGTGTGAATAAATAACTACCAAATATAATTCGTGTAGCAATAACATCATTAATTCTTAGTAAGAGTTAATTTTTTATTAATAAAAAATTAAATAAATAATTAATAGTATGGAAAATTTTTAGTTAAGTTAACATGGTGAAACAATCAAAAACTGTTTCAATTTTTATTAAAAAAGAAAAATAAGGTTACCAAAATGTAGAGAAAATGTAAACAAAATCTATTTTAATTTAAACATGTTTATTATTTATTTATAATGACACTTGGATTGGAGATTAATTAGGTTGTTTTAATGGATCACAGCAAAAGATGGAGGATGGAGTACTGAAACATGAAACTCTCAATGGGTACTGAGGAAATAGATATGTTTTGTGTGATGCATTACACTAACTGTAATGGTATTTAAAAATTTTGAAAGTTTTTTTCTTTAGTTAGCAAATCTACACTTTTATAATAAATATATGAATGATAAATAGAAATTTTATGAGATTAATAAAGTATTTAGTTTAAAATTGCATGAAAAGTATTCAGTTTAGACACACATTTGAGGATGAAAATGATGAAATAATAATAAAAAACAACCATAATTGCATAAAAAAATTGTGTTAATACAGTGCTCTGATTCATAGTAAAATCACCTGACAGTACACTCTATGTACCATGACAGGTACATAGTAAGATAAGTACAAATTTTCTGAGCAAATCTCTCTAAGAGGAAATTTTAAATTTAGTAAAAAATTTTATTTTAAAAATTTAAACTTTTAAATGTAATGTATAACTTGTTTCACGAAACTAATTTATTTCGATAGCATTCCCTCATTAATTTTATTATATGGCTATATTGTTTTATTTACTTAAAAATAAAGGGTATCTGAAAGCTAAATCGAAAAATGAACGTATGTTTCAATTAGTAGATATTTATTTTTGTTGGTTTTGTCAACACAGTAACAGATTTCAACTATCTTATTTTTAAATTTAAAAATCTACGCTTTCAAATAATTCAAAAGGAGTTTATTTTAATTCTAAAATCAAGTATTTTATTACTCTTAACACATCTGAATTTTTATTACTATACACGTTTTAAAATTATTCATAATTTTTTAAGTCATAAAAAAAAAAAAAAACTATTTTTTATGAACAAATATTTTACAAGGTAGTAGCCATGTACAGCAAACAAATTTTTGTCTCAGTTTTTCTTTAAAATTTTAATTTCTTATATTCATCATATTTTAACAGACAGTGAGAATAGGAATATTTCTGTTCTGTTATACTTCAATATATTACTGAGGTTAATATATACATATATATATATATATATATATATATATATATATAAATCATTCAATACATTTATATACACATATACCTAAAAAAAAAAAAAAGGTTGGAAAACTGAAATAAAATTTTTCTCGAGTCTATTTTAATGGTATGAGAAATGAGGGGGGGGGGAGGGGGTGGAAATTAGACATAATTCTGTAAAATGACTTTGGAACACCTAACGAAGTTTTTGGAACACCTAACGTAAAGTCAGCAAGAAAAACAATATTAAATTACAGTTGGGACACTGAAACTGACATAACCGAAAGTGATATGGGATTCCAAGATATAGTTTTCTATACATATGGCAAATAAGTGGAAACAACAATTTTAGCTCTATTTATGTATTAATTTTTTAAACATAACAATCTTTTGACCAAGCAGCATGATCAACCTGACCGTTAACACAGTGATCAACTTAACAAATTCAGTAGAATGCTCATGACCTAATTTTCCACAGTTGAGCACCTTTGAGGTTTTTCGAAAGCTATTTAGGTAAATAAAAACCTTAGCAATTCACAAAATACATACATGGCTTCAAAATATTTGTATGAATGTATACAGAAAAGTATCAATATTTTATATTATTAAATTGCCTAATAATTAAGACTATATGTTTCTTGTATTCCAAAGACGATGTTGAAAAAGTAATTATTTTTGATGGATTTCGATGGAGAAAACAATATGTTTATTTTTAATATATCAATGATCGACTTATGTTGTACTCACAGAAACATAATTATTTTTTATATGTATAAATGGTGATCATTTGAAAAGTTACCATATTTAATATTCAATAGCTATAAGTCCATCATATTTCTGTTTGCAGGCATGTATACCATTCTCGGGTAGAACCTTTCTAAAATTATTTTTGAAGGGGGGGAACCCATCCTCTCTGCTGCTACATCTACCTCAAATCAAAAAACTTAAATGGCTATGGTAACATTTAATTACATCGATTGACAACCCAAAAAAAAAATTAATTTTGGTGAAAAACGAGAATTAAAATTTGTCCACCCCCTTTGCTTGGTTGGTTCAAAAAACCATTCGGGGTAATATTTTTTAAAAAATTTCAGTCCAAAAAAATAACTATAAAATTAAACATTATTTCTTAAAATATTTGAAATAATCATAATCTGTGGATTAAAACTGTGAGAATTATTTTTTAAATTACACAAATTTCACCCTTAAATGTTATCTAAATTTTCAAGGGATGAAAACCTATTTTTTTTAAAATGAGATGATGTAGCTTGTGATAGCCTATTGAAGGCCATTTGAATGAAAAAAAAAATTATTTGGTATAAATAAAATAAAAAATTGATTCACTGGTAAAGTTATGATTAAAAATATGTTTTTTTTTTAAGATTATGTTGGACTACAGTATTACCGAGCCAAATCATTAGGTCTGAAATTGTTTGTTCTCGTGAAACATATGGTTTAAGGTTTCACCAGAATTGAAAAAACGGTAACAGTATACACAACATTATAACATCAGTTAAACACATGAAAAACCAGTAATATTTCTTTGCTGGCAACATGTTGAAAAACTGATTAACTTGTTGCAACAGATTATAATTTTCTGCCAATTATTAAGGTCTTAGTTGCTACGGTAAATTAAAAAAAAATTGTTTTCTTTCATATTGTATGTAATTAGTCACAAAAAGTATTTGTTGTATTTATTTTATCATGATGTTTTATTTAAATTCTTTTGTACTTTAGTTAAAACTGGCATTTGCTTTGTGTTAATGTTCTACCATTTGACCTTTCATTTCTTGTCTTTAGTAAATTTGTCTCACTAAAATGACTTACAATCAGAAACAAAGGACTGAACTAATTTCTACTTACAGAGAACAAAATAAATGCGGTAGAACTGCCTAAGCATTTAATGAACAGCATTCAAATAAAAATATTTTACACTTACATTGTAAAACTTGTAAAAAAATTCCAAGAAACGGCATCTATCATGAATAAGAAACATGCAAGCCAAAAGGTTTTAGAAAAATTAAGTTTGGGTAATGTAGTAGCAAATCGTTAGAGCTCAATTCGTAAAATGTCCCGTGAAGGCTGGGGTTTCTTATGGTTCTGTTTTCAGTACATTATTAAAACTAAATAAATTTTTTCTGTAAAAAATTCAACTCCATCAAGAACTGAATGAGGATGATGCTGACAGAAGCTGAATTCTGTGAAAAAATGATTCAATTAATAGATGCCAATCTAATGTTTATGAAAAATATTTGTTTTTCTTATGAATCTGCCTTTTTTCTATATGGCTTTGTCAATAAACATGAACTGCTGATACTGGAGCAATGTAAATACTCATGTTTGTAATGTTGGAAACATGCAGCATCCTGAAAAAATAAATATGTTAGCCAGAATTTATGGTGATAACATAAGCAGTCCAGTATTTATCGATGGGAATTTGATACGTGAAAAGTATTTGCGGTTGCTGGATGAAGTTATTCACCCACTTACAGTCTGTGCCTTATTATTGGCTTTTCGTATGTTTGACTGTAGTTATAATGCTGTGTTTACTGGTACGTTTTTTACCAGAGAAATCTAAAACCCATATTTTTAACAAGAATGGCTGATTTCAGACCTAATGCTTTGGGTAGGTAAATCTGGATTCCAACATAACAAAAAAAAAAGAAAAAAAAAATTCCACATTTTTAAACATAATTTTTATTTGTATTAATTACTTGACATTCATCGTCTCATTAAAAAAAATAAGTTTCCAACTCTTGAAAATCTAAAAAAAAAACATTTAAGGGTGAAATTTTGTGTTGGTAATTTAAAAAATTTATTAAATTTTCACAGTTTTAATCCACAGATTATGACTATTTCAAATGGTTTAAGAAGTAATATCATATATTTTTATAATTATTTTTGTTGGAGCGGAGAAAAGGTGGGTTTCGTCCCTTTAAAAATAATTATAATAATGTTAATTAGGTTCCTCCAAGAATGGTGTACATTCTTGCCTGCAAACAAAAATACGATGGGACTGAAAGCTGTTGAATAATAAATGTGTAACTTTTCAAATTCTCACCTGGTATTTATTAATTTAAATGACATCTACAACACTATAATGGCCTGTAAATCAAATAACACATGATTTCCTAGGGTAAAACCAAATTAATGAAAGCAAATACTTTTGGAAAACTATAAGAAATAAATCACCTAAGAACAAGAAGGGTGAGTGATATATAAGAATTTTTACATTCTTCTAGATAGGAGTAAAAATTATTAAGTCAAAGTTATTAAAGTATTGCAACTTCAATTTTACATAATAAACATTCCTTAGTGAACTACAATTCAGTTTTTAATATTATCATAAATTATTTCCAGCAAACTGAACAATAAAAAATGTAAGAAAATATCAGATTCATAAACAATGTTTATGGAAATGTCCATGGTTTTTTGATGGTGAAGAAGTTATGACAGAAAATAACAGATAAAAAGTTATGATGAGAGGGGGGGGCACAGTAACATCCTTCTGGATGAGGTGTCAACTGTTTTGAAATCACTCCTGCTGAGAAATTAATAAACTTGTCAGCAATTTATAATATTTATTTCATATTAATTTTAACTTAAAGAAGCAAAAACATGGATTGAGATAAAATTAAAAGTAAAATATACATTTTAAGGAATGTTTTGGAGAAAACAGAGACAACTCAAGGAAAATGCATGATATGAATACCCCATCGTAGCGTGGTACAAGAAAAATGCATGGACAAAAATAATACTAATTTTTAGGTACAAAACCTAGTAGGAGAGGAATGATTATATAAAATAGCTGAATTAAGAAATCAAGTGTTTGAAGGGTATAGTAAGAATAAAAGGATCGCCACAGTCGGAGGAATTGAAGAAATCCAACAGCGATGGAAAAGTGATTCATTATCTGATACAGGAGAAAGTGCAAGACATAAAAGATTAGGAAAGCAGAAGAGATGATTAGAAGAAAATGATTATTTAAATTGCTACAGAAACAAAATTATAATTAATAAAACAAACTGTGCGGGAGAAAACTTACATGACATGTTGCATAAATTATTCCTAATACAGTCATGAACAAATCAAAAAGGTTTGTAAAAACAGTGTACATATATGTAAGACAATATGTCAGCAACAATTTTTTGCAATTTTCTGGTAAAAACATTGCCAAGGGGAAGTAATAATACTGATAACTTTTAAACATTAATTTAATTCTATTACCTTAATTTTATTAAAGATCTGAAAAAAACTTTTCCTGAAAAAATATATTTAATAAAAATATATTTGGTAGAATACATTAAAGGACACATTGGAATACAAATTGAGTAAAAAAAAGAAATAAAAAAAAAAAATGAAGAAAAAGGTATTTATTAAAAAAAAAAAAACCTTCAATCTAGTGATGTGAACTTGGATAATACCATTAATCAAATGTGAAAATCTTAATGGAGCCGCTTTTGATTTTGGTAACAGCAACAAAATTAAAGACATAAAGGGAACAACTCGGTGCAAAAAGGGGGTAATTCTAGCATTCTCGTTTTTGCAACAAACGAAAGATCTCGCTATGCTTTATCATAATATGGAAAAAATTAATTTTACAAAAAAATTGGAGCTGCCTCCTTTTTGCACCGATATCTTCAATTGCAAAACTTCTATTAAATCCTAATAAACTATGAAAGATTTTGACTGAAATTCTGTTACATATTATTGATTTCGCCGGATGAACAGAAAAAAAAAATATTATTAATTTTTGAATTAGGCCAGTGGTCAGATTAAGTTTTTCTGCTGGGTACAAAATTATAAAATAGAACGATACCGATCTTAGGAATCGAATCCAGGACTAGTTTAATGAAAAACTGGGCTATAACTAATCATTCATCTCCGAAATTATTTCCGCGGGAGGGTACATTAAAATAGAAAAATATATAAGATGTCAATAACGAAAATGTTCTGTATAAACGTCAAGTGAGCGCGTGCGTACTTACAGAAGTGTTGATGCAACAACAACTTGACGTCACAAAGTAGGGTAGGGCTACACAACAGTAAAACGTTCCAAGTCGATAACCAAACCAGCTGTTTTTCCCCTATACCAACCGTCTGCACCTACAAGGTCAACACATTGATGACGTCATCTTACCAGTGTAACCATTTAAAGGAAAGGACAATTTTTTAACTATAACCGAAGTACACACACACAAAAAAAAAAAAAAATTACCCGAGAAAAAATAAATTTCTTATACAGGAGTTATTCTGGAATATAAATTGATTAATTTTACCAGTCAAGAAAGTTACAGTTAAAATAAACAACTTCAATAACACTTATTTTGTAAAAAAAAATTGAAAAATTGCAACATTATATAAAAAAAATCGAAACAAAATCAATTCTGCAGTTTCTTACCGTAATAAGTATTTTGTCCGTTTTTTAATTTGACCTAAAACTATTGTCATCGACATATTTTACCGGAAAGAAGTGCTAGTTATAAAATGAACAGAATACTGGACGATAATGAACCACATTACTGTCGATCTTCACTAAATAATGCCAAAATAAATATATTTTTATAATGATGAAGAGAAGAAAAGGAAGGAAATCGTGTAATTAATTCCTGTTGGAGGGATTTTCTAGCGGGAAATGTCAATTAGGAAAGTAGAAGTTTAAAAAAAATATATACATATACCTCGTGTAATTCAAGGGCATAGGCGAACATTAATGCCTTTTAAGGAACATTAAGAATATTTTTTTTTTTTAATCAAAAGTCTCTTCACATTTTTGGTTTACTTTGATATATTAGATTACATTTCATAAATCTTCAGAATTATTTTAATTACTTCTATTAACGTTCTCATGATTATTATAACAATCTGATAAATATTATAATGCAGTAAATATTTAACAAACATTATACGCTATAACTACAATATGCATTTCTAAAATGTTTCCTTCGTTAACATTGTATTATATAAATTTAAAATCCATTTTCAGTTTTATTTGACACCCTACTGAATAATTTTCAAATAGTTATGGTATTTTAGCTAGAAGAAAATTACTTCTACCGTTGCCTACTTTATTTTCGTTCAAAATCTCATACTCAAAGTTTAACCTGTAAATTGAGAGGAATCGTTTCATACTTATTACATGAAAGTCGGTGTAGCCGTTAGGATATTGTGCGCTTGCGCTACACAAACGTAAACGAATGAACACAACATTGAAATACCTCCATCTGCTCCTTCTCGCGTAGTAGCATGAGAATATTAAAACAGAAATGAGAATATCATTGTATTACAACACTAAAAATTCTCTCCGGCATCTGACAGTAAGGGATGGTATTTCTTTCAGAAGTCCTACACACGGTTTGCACACCGGTTAACAAATACGATTATATAATTTTTATTCAATTTTAAATTGAAGTAACATTTACAGGCTTACGATTTACGTCTGAAAAATAGAGATAACAATAGTTCACAGTGCAAAAACTCAAGCGTATTTGACAAATACAAATATTACTTTATACGGCAACATTTTTGAAGTTTCAAATAAGAAAAAATAAACCGTGTCGTTTATTTAAAAAACTAATAGCGATTGTTTTTATACGAAAAATTTGCTTGAAGTTTCACATTTACACCGCAGCTACGTTGAAACATTTTACATTCGTCAGACACTCGATTACAGTGTAAGGGAAACTATTTATTTTCAATATTATAAGTACATACATTACCACTGGCGTAGGACATATTTTGTCGCGACCTTACAAAAATAAAACGCGCAAAAAGAAGGGGAAAGAAATTATGAAGATCATTGTATGTTTTACGTCGCCAAATGGTATATCCTTATCGAATATCTGCTTTAAAGAAAAGAAAAAAACCAGTAGTCTTGTGGACATGGAAAGACCATAAATTCAAAACGAGTCTACGATGACGGTTAGTTTTAAAGAACGATAACTTACATACCGGAATGAATCTATACGAAATACTGTCGCAGGATTGGATATATTAAATAAATCAATCGCAATATAAAAAGATTGTTATCGGACTATACTCTCGGATATGTCCTTTCAATTTAACCGGAACGCTCGGCCAAAGGGATGCTCCGAACCTAAAACGTTTAAAATTTTATCCCCGTCAACAAAACTAGGATAAATACTGAAAAAATGAAAAGTGATTTTTTCATTTTTCTATAACCTCCCCTATTACGCAACAATTAATACACAATTTCGAGAGATTCATACTCGATGATCGGTTTGAACGTAACTTAAAACAGTAAAAAATTATCACATTTTAAGCAAATTTTATAAATATAACTGTAACAGATAAAACAAGACGACTTAAAATTATGTTGGACCGATAATTAATTTATATTTCTGGTTTAGAAAGATACGAAAAACTAGTTTAGAAAAAACAGGTTTATTACAATATGACGTCCGCGAGATCTGCCATAGGATATTTATATAAATAACGGCTGAAAACTTTAACACTTTTAATTGTAACTTAAATCAGTACATAAAGAAAAGTTACAAATTCTCGTTCTCATCGGTCAGGTTCTCATCATAGTGATAAAATATTAACCGTTCAATAAAAGTGTACTGGAGCTCTGAAACGTATACTGTTCTATATGATTCTGATGATTCTATATGATTCTATATGATTCGCGTAAAACGTGCCATCAGCTGCAGTTAAAAAAACATTCCATTATATTTTGATCAAAATAAATCACGGCTTCTAATAATGGTGATTGACAACCAGCATTAATTTCTATAATAAAATATCAACTCTGAAGACGCTAGTTTTATTTTATTATCTTTTGGGAATAAAAATTAAATCTTGAGACAAATTCTGGAAAAAGTAAACTTTTGAATCGAAGACCAAGGCATACCGTGTATTTGTTCTGTTGAATTTATTGGAAAAAAGTTATCTAGAGCGTGCTTACAAAATGAGGTTTAGTCTTTTATAAAGCAATAACACATTTTAGGACTCGCTATGTGGTAGGGAATACGCTTATAGAAGATTTATTCAGAACAAATCACCTAAAAGTATCCCAGCGTTGCTTCAGGTGATAGTACTGAAAAGGAACCAAATTGTATTTCTGAAAGAGCTTCTAAATCTAGAAACTTAATTCCAAATATTTAGAAAACGAGTCGTAAATATTTTATTACATAAAGAGTATAATTATTTTTTTCTGTGAAAAGAATTACGATTCGTTTTACGAGAACTTAATGTAATCGATAAACATACGTGAATCATTCGATCGAAAACAGTTGGAAAAATTCTTTATTGTTTTTTTTTTTTTTTAATTTTTTTACGACGGTTTAAAATAACTACGTTTATAATTTTTGCTTTTATTCATCATCTCATCCTCTGAAGGTAAGTTAACCTTAACTGTGGTTCCGGAAGTTAAAACAAAAAAAAAAAAAAAAAAAATCATCAAAAAAACTTAACGTTTGATTTCAAATGTTACATGTATCGATCTAAATTTATGAATCGATAAATTTGTAATTAAATTGGCACTAATCAGTGGAAAAATCAACCGAAAGATGTGGTTGAAGGCGATAAAACATAATTAAATTAACTACCATTATAATATTTAATAGCAACCATAAATATTTTCTTCTTTCTTTTTCATTTAGTTACGTACATGTAAAAAACGTTAAATGTAATGGTAATAGTATCATAATAACAAACATAATATCCTCCGTAATACAGAATATTATCAAGGCAATATTCGAAGGTAATCAACCATAAAAAAATATGATTTGAGTAGGCGCTGCGGCATTAGAAGTGAAAAAATAAAATAAAAAAATAAATAAAAATACACGAAATGCTGCTATTGGTATCAACACTGATAACGACCTTATTTGGAAGGCTAAAGAAAAATCAGTAACTTCCGTATCATTTCAAATTAACACTTATTAAAAAAATTATTTATAACAATTATTTTTATAAATTTAAAAAAATCTAAACAGTAAGAAACAATCTTTTATCCTAACACGTTTTCTTAAAACAACTTACTGGAGAAAATTAATCGGTAAATGTTTCTGATGCACATTATTGAAATAGATCATAAAACGACAAGACACTCAGAAACTGCTTATAACAAATTTTATTTACATCTAAAAGTAGACGTGCATATCGACTGCTAAATAAATGCTATAGATAAATAGTAGGGAAAATAATAAATGAAGAAATAATTAATAATCTGAGTATTCCTGCTTTGAACCTTAATATTTACGCAGAGAGCACATGTTTGTGAAAGTTTTCTAAGTTAACATCTTATTAATGATTTGGTGTTTCTAAAACGATAATATAATTCGCGTAATATTTATACGACTAAAAGGTCAAATGATACTTTAGTTACTTTCTGATCTGTACCGATCACAATGTTAAATTTGCCAGAAAACTGTAGCCTATTTTTAAGCAAATTATCTTGCGATCTTGCATTTACATTACCTAATACAGAAAGAGAAAGAAAGATAAAGCTACAATCTAGACGACAGCAAGAACTTCAACACTTAAGCGAACAAGATCACAGTTTCTAATTATCTAAGAATAGAAATTATCATTCGAAAGAGTTCTACAGCGAGAAAGTGGATTACGTCAAATAAATACATTATTTTTATAATGATGAAAGAGAAGAGGCAGAAGGAAATCATATGATTCCTGGTGGAGGGATTTTCTAACGGAAAAATGTCAATTAGGAGAGTAGGGGTTCAGAAACAAAAAAAAAAAAAAATCGTGTAAATTCAAGATCATTGGCGAACACTAATGCCTTTTAAAGAAAAGGCATTAATATTTTAGGCAAAAACCTAATCAACGAGAAAGCTAAATCGACTTTACACAGGAGCCGACAAAAAATCTAAACGTAACTCGTAAATTTTTGTTTCAGTTAACCAAATAAAGATACAATACACTAATAATAAAAAAACTTGTTGCAAGAAAAAACTTCCGATGTAAGGGAAATTATCCTTAGTAAACCAATAAAGATTCCTTAAAAAAAATATAGAATCATACTGCATATATTTTGTAGGAAAAATGGCAGAGTGTAATCAAGGAAACGAGAAACAAATATTCATAAAAAAAAAACAATGATGTAATAAAAAATGTAGATTTAAGTTACATATAATTAAAAACACAAAACGACATAAAAATTAGAATAAAACAGTACGAATATAAATAACAAAAAAAAAAAATTGTTAGGCTATTATGCAACTGTTAAATAATAAAACCACCCGGTGAGACAATCGTCATAAGAAAAGAATATGTAATAAAGTTGTTAAAATGAATTCACGAGTACAAAAAATAAATGAAGAAAATTATAATCGCTATACATGTTTTTAAATTAGAATAGATATATTATCTATCTATCTACCTGACTGATAATAAATGATATAATAATAGAAAATATGTAAAACAACGCACTCTATGCAGTGTTAAATTGTATGCGGAAAAAATCAAGAAGAAAATTTCAAATAATCAAAAAAAAAGAAAAGATTCGTCAATACGCAGCGATCCAACAGTTTTATTTTTTGGAGAAGCTGTCAGTTTTTAAGCGTGATAATTTACTTCACGACTTGAAATTTCAAGAACCGGTTCACTGTAAAAGCGTGTATCAATTAATATTGCGGACGGTGTCAGTTTGCTTTATCGTAAGACATTTGATTAAATATATAGATGGAAAAGGCTTGAGACGCGACGGGAAAACGGGAAATCTTTAAGTGAATATTTCAAACAAATAACGACGAAAACGATTAAATTTATTCATAGTGAAAATTAACAGAACGTAAATAGAAATTAAATAATTTTATAACAAATTTAAGGTGCTAAGTTAACATCTTAAAACCGGGAACCGAGAACGATGGAAGAAAAGAGGGAATTTTACAGAGAACAGGGAAATTAATTTGTTCAGATGAAGGGCAGACACACTGTCTGTTAGTTCAGTCATGAGGCTGATGATCTCGATTCAATAGTGTAATACCGGACAGGTTGGTAACAATGTTTTTTTAAATAATTTTATGACGGTTTTGTTTAACCTAAAAAATAACCATTATAATAATAATACTAGTAACTGTAAAATATACTAACTTTACAAAACAGGCTAATGATGTAACGCTTATCACACATAAAACAAAAATATACTTTTCTATGTAATAAAAAAAAAAAAAAATATCAACCGACCGCGATGCAGTAAATTTCTTTTACACGACTACTAAATAAAGACAAAGGTTTGATATAAACAAAAATTAATTTTACCTAACATTTTTTAAACTTAAATTTTATCTACAAAATATTAAGAACCATCTAAAGTATTACACCAAAAATCTAATCTGGAAATTAAACGGGCTGAAGAAGCTCTTAAATTTTACAAATAACAGCAAAATTAACGAGTCTAACGAAGAAGCATTCATTTAATAAATATCTTTAAATATTAAAAGTTCTGTGTATACGCAAATTTATCATTATCGTGTAACTTCCTTATCCGATGATAAACAAAAATAAAAAAGATAATCTTCAAGATGAAAAAAAAAATCACTAACGTAGGATCTGTATTCTTATCCGTCAGAAACCGTGTTATCGACAAGGCGCTTGAAATTAGAATCTAAATCCCAAATATTTACGATATAAATAAAACAGATGCTTGTTACCGAAATAATTGTAAAATTAATTTTTTTTATATAATATATATTAAATAACAATAAAATCATCATTTGTAATCGGGAAGCTAAAACAAACAGAGTCGAGTTAATCGGGTAATTGTATTTCACTTGTTATAGATATGATAAGATATTAACATAGAATATAAAATAAGGTAACTTTATGTAAATAAGTGTGACTGAACCGTGTTACAGATATTATCGGCATATATAACTTTACTGATCGATACGACATATAAATTCACAAATAAATAATAATCATAGGCAATAAACATAAAGAAAAAATTTTTCACAGAGTTTAATTTTCTAGCAATTCGATCGACAAGTTAAAAATGACATTTTAACAAAACACCACTATATTAGTCTTTACGTATTCTTATGAAACGTGTAAGGCGTTAAAAAGACATAGTTAGATACTATTAATATATTAATTTGCAAAACCTTTTATTTAATAATAAAGAAAAATAATGTAAGTAACGTAAATATCTGTCTATAATGATCAGATTCTAAATACTTAAATAAAATGAAAATAACTAATCAATACATTGTTTGAAATAAGGTTAATAATAATAAAATAAATATAACTGCTGTATACGCACTTATACAGCATAGGTAACAAAGTACAGTTTTTATGTATTTGTAAACATGTGTCGCTTTGTGAAAATGCTCATGAAAGAAGAGAACCATCTGAAATATATACTTCCAAAAAATTAATTTTTTATTGGCAGATGGTTCGACATGGTAATTTCTAACCTTCGATAATTTATTATAAATAATTACGAAACAACAGAAATATTACTAACAGTATCTGCACATATTACGTTTACACTTTTTTTCTTTTAAGATTATTTTAAACTTAAATAATTTCTCAAAACGATTCAAATCGAGTAACTATATTTCATTTGACAAAGGTATGATATAAAAATAATAACGTAGAACACACAAGTAAAATAAGGTAATTCACGTAACACGTTATTACTGAACCAAATTATAGATAAGATCGGAAGAATTTGAACAATGTCCTTATTAACTTCACTGATCGATACGAAAGCTGTTTTTTTTTTTGAAAACAAGAAAAAATTTCACGCTGAACAAATATTTTAACGCCTGTGCAGCATTCAATTTCTTCGGTTTCATAAAATTATATTATATTTTTCTCCAGAAAATCATCACATTTATTAATGAAAAAATAATCGATTAATTTCTTTCTAACGGAGTAATGTGTTTTACTCAATCTTTATTCGCAATTAAAATTAAATTACTTTAATTACTTGTAATTAAAACAACTAAACACAATTTAATCCGATGGTGGAATCAGCGAGAAATAAATAAATACAATGATAAAACGTAAAAATAAATAACAAGAATCCTGCATATAAAAACCCTGCCTCTGAAATTCAAGGCCACGGTTTCTAAACAGCAACATTGACCTTTTTTCGTTAACCGAACAAATATCTTTTCCTATATCGTTTCTTAACAAGTTTGCTCATCCGCATAATCATATGATCAAAATCATGCGAATAGCTCCAAGATAATATTTTATTTTTATCAATATATATGTAGTTGTCAGCCTTACATCCTTATTAAACATATTAGCTCAAATATGGAAATTTACAAGCGCACAATTCGCGATCTGTTTTATAAATAATCTTTTGCTATAAAAAAAAATCGTTAGAACACCCAAAATAATAATAATAATAATAAAATAATGTAATATTCTAGTTGGTTAGTGATTTTTAAAAAAAATTAATAGAGGTAAAAACAAAATTAAATTACTTGATATTTATTTACTGTTTAATGCAGACTGAATAATATGAAATTATTTGAGATTTTAAATATATCAGTCATATGATCATTTTAACATTTGTTTGTAAGTTCTTATAATTAATCATCGACTAGCAACAAAACAATATATGTAAAGCAGTTTTAAATAGCGGATAGATGGATGAATGTTAATGATTTTAAAATCCATTCCCTAACTCTAAGGTTGTTTTGCTTTATTTTACGAATGAAAGTTCTTATTACCTTTTTAGTACGTTTTCGGCCGCATTTCAATAATAAACAAGACAGATAAAAATTAAATAATGAAGACTATTAATAAATCATATTTGTATTAAAAATAAATCACCGAAGTTATCTAAGACTCGCGTGAACTTATACACGTGCGCACATTGCGGTGAAAGAGAAAACTCTTTCTCTTTCACCGCAAACTATAATGATTATACAGCTTCATAACAAAATAAATATGTAGGGATGACAAATTTTCAGTGTATCTATCTAAACTTCGTAGTTACTGAATCATAACTGAACAAAAACACGTTTGAAGCAGGTTTTTTTAATGGCGCTGACCTTAAATAATAAATCCGCATTTCTCCTGTACTATTAAGCAGTATGTTAAGTGATACAGTACGTAGCACACGTAGAATAAAGTTGGCCACTAATAAAGAGTACATAATCCGTTTTTAAGGTCATCTACATACATTTTTGCAGGTAAGCTTGTAATAAATATAAAGAATTATAAAAACAAATAAATTTAAAAAATGCACGGGCTTTTAAAAATAATACATGAATATATAAAAAAAAACTGAAAAACTGATTAGAGTAGTCTGGAATATCGGACTCGCATATTTATTCAAGAGATTAACGTTAAAGATAAGTTTTGCGGGGTGAATTGCCGAATACTTTTAATATCCCAGATAATTTATTAATAAAAATAACTACAAATAAAGATATAATAAAATTTTTACACTAGTTATTCGACTGTTTTGATGAATTTTCCAAAACAAAAGCGGTAATTGCTCGAGTTAAACCGGTTGATGCTTTAGGAATCTATGCAAAACCAGATTTAATAATTTGCTAGTTTACAGAGTTTACGTATGAGAATGAATCGGCTACTTTGTAAAGACGACTCACAAATTTTTCTATTCAGGTCTTTAAAAAACCAATAACGGAGATGCGGCCGTTATGAATTTTGTATCGAAATTTTTAATCGAATAGGAGAAAATAACAAATCTTTCCCGGAAAACTTTATCATTAGTGATGAGTCAATTTCATCGGCGGTAAGTTGAACAACGACGACTGCCGAATTGGAGAAAGCAAAAAACCCAGATCATAATCGTGTTTTGTACAGTATCGATCAAGCAGTTAGGTCCGTTATTATTTTGTTTTTGTTGAAATGATGATAAAGTACATCGGATGTGCTTGTAACTTTCTTAGCTGAAAGTTATACGCAAACAGCCGAGAAGGGTCAGCAAGATGGTGCACCACCGCAATGAACTCTGAAATTTCCTCGATAACAGTTTTAGGACGGTCGTGTACAGGGAACTTCAAAGCCACCTCGTACTCCATATCTAACACTCTTCGATTTTTCTTTTATAACAGAAGGTCGTGCTCAAAAAGTGAACCGTAACTGCAGCTTCAGAAGGTATATCGTTTTTAATGAATCGAGTCCGGCAAGAAATCAATTTACAGCGGGATGTACAACAATAAAACTGAATGCACCTACAAATAAAAACTACTTCTAAAGAAAAATTGATTTGTTTTGCTAGAAAGTGACATCTAAACCTATTAAGTATTCGCTATCAAGTCTCCTTTTCAAATCACCCTTTAAGTGTACATGTTACTACATGTACATTTAAAGCTTATATATTACACGTTACTACGGGTATCATATACCTGTATATCAGGATATAAAATTATAAAAACGCTAACTTTTGTACCTGAATAAAATACACAATCACACTTCTTATTAAAGCGGTAAACGACTATTATAAATTTATTTATTTTACTCCTATTTTCATTTTGAATCGGACACTAGTCTCCGTACAACTTTCCCATCTTTTCTATACACCAACGCGAATGACAAATTAACGTTCAAATCGTGAAGATAAAAATCATTTGATCTAGTTCATATTTTACGAGGACCATTAACTTATAATGCACAATATTTATACAAATATTATAAAACTGACGGAAAATATTTACGTAATATACAACTATCAAATCAGTAAAATATCTTTTTTCTTAATTCGTATGGTAAAATTTTAATTAAAACATAATCAGAGCTGGAAATACTTAAAAGAAATGGATTTCATATGTAAAAGAAAAGGCGTGTTAAGTCATCTGAGCGAGCTGTTAATTTACTAAAATAGAAGAGAATTTAAATGCAAAAAATTAAAACTCATATTCACGCAAAAAACTTCAAGTTTAATAAATCGATTTCGGCCACATCATCGGTCAAAATAATGAGTGCCAGTCTGAATCGTCCACGTAATGCCGCATAACGTTCAGTCGGCCTGGAAATTGCATCGTCATATGTGTAAAATTTGGTTTACAGAAATAAAAGTTGAAAGAAAAAAAAAACACCTATACTTCTAACTCTATAATGTTTTACTTAAAAGCGACATTTGAGGCAACACATTTTAGATCCATAGTGTTGTTTAACAAAAAATCAGACAATAAAAATAGGCTCAAATTTTACGTTTCGGTAACAGACGTTTATCAGTGACTATTTCATAAACAATTCTATGAGCCGGTCCTGTCATTTGCATGCTATTATCCGAAGATCTTAGCAGTTATACTTATTTTAGTCGTTTGAAATCCTACCCCGTAAACAAAAAACTATATAAACAAAAATACAAAATTTAATCTTTACAACGGATACAAAGGTATAGAGGAAATAAAAATAAATTCGTGCGTTTTTAATATTTTTCGGAGTCAGAGATATGTGAACTTAGGTAAACAGATTTATTTTACTTATTATTCAACAATGAAGGGAGTTATTGCAATATTCACTTCGAAAATAAGAAACTAGCGATACAAAATACATAGTGGAAACTATAGACTTCGTTAAAAACAAAACAAGTTTCGCTGACATAAACATCATCGCGAAAGATACAAGACGAAGAAAATCAGGGCGACTGGAAACAATCGCCTTTAGTAATCATGAAAATTGACTTGTACTGCAAGTCATAGGGGTGTGTGTAATCACCGTGTTCTATAGCAGCATTAAAATTTTTTTTTGATATTTTTTACGGAGAATCTTCAATAGAATTCACGAGTTTATTACAACAGAATTATTCTTCGTAGATTAATTATACAATTGTACAACGTGGTAATCGATTTCAAGTGGGTAAGGGTACGGTAGAAACCCCGCCTGATTTTTAGCGGGCGAGAGGTCGGTAGAAAGGGCTGATGAATACAGGAATAAACTATCCCTTACTAAAATTTAAATCAATTATGTTCTTACATCAACAATCTGGAAAATTATTGCATTACAACTCTTATATATGAAAATAAGAGTTGTAAATATATAATAACGGAAACAAACGGTCAGTTTTTAAAGAAAGGTTTAACTTATTTTCTGATAAAGTCATTTTATTATCTACGGAAAAATAAATAAATTTCACATGCGATAACATTTTAATGAGAAAAGGATTAATAGCCGACGTATAAATTACTGATACTGTAATTTTACGAGCGTTGTAATCAACTGTTACGAGATCTGTTGGGAATTAAAAACTGAAAATATAGTAGTACAATTAAAATATACATAGCGGAATCTAACGCTAAACAAACGCGTGGGATAAAAATAAATCCTTATGTTAATATAATTTATAATATATTATAATATATATTCATATATCTCCTAGTATAAATTTTGTGCCGTTGATATAATGGAGGAATAAGTTCTTAAACTTTATAAACTTAAACTTTATTTTTATTATAGCCTGAGTTTATTATCTATTTGTTAATAAAACAAATCTACTCGACTACAGATCAAAAATATTAAAACAAAACTCAAGAAATGAAAACGTAAAATAATCAGTTGCCGACAAAACGAATCGGATGATCGGTGAGAGGGCGGGCGGTGTTTTCCATTTAGGAAATAAGGCAGAGGCCGAGCGCTTACAACGGATACGCTAAATTTGACGGAGTTTTAATCGCAGAATATTTGAAAACTATCTCCAAAAATCACGATACAAAAAAAATATAATAAAACGCTGTCACCTAGACTAGAAGAGTCTGACCGGTGCCGTGAAACTTAATGTCAACTGATCATTATCATACCAATATACCTATGGCAGCGCTAGTACCATACCATACTCTTCCAAATTAAACAAATTCTAAGACGATTGGCTTAACTGAAGTGAAAAAATAATCCTACTGCCTGCGTGAAATCAGTATCCACTCCAGGAATACACAACACAACAAAATTTAAATAACACGAGAGTAAATCGGAAAGAAGTCAGGTTTGAGCTTCACAAAACATATTTAAAAACAAAGTTGAGAATACAATCAGTTTGTATTTCATAAATATGTATATGACTGTAAATATAATATTCGTATTTCGATAATTAATAATCCCTAGTTATTAATTAGATAGTAAACAAAAATGTAATAGCCAACATTAAAAAGAGAAAAAATATGCTGGAAATCACACGTTGGCGTGAAATATAATTGTATAATTAAAATATAAATTACACAATTTGATGCTGAACGCAAAGATTAATAATAGTTAATACGTTTTTATTAAAAGCGTATAAAAAGCACGTTTTTTAGAAAAAAAAAAAAAACGAGTCTTAGCTAGCAAAAATGTTATAATATGTTTTACAACAAAATTGAGAACATTAAATGTGCTATCTCACACTAGGCTGGCTTGTGAGTATTGATATTCGTTGCACACTTCCTGTAGTAAATATGTAGGATAAGACTGTAGTGTGCCGGTTTCGGTGGGCGACAATACGAGTATATCCGGTCGTGAAAAAGACAAGAAAAAAACTTCATTTTAATAAGTGTTAAGGAAGATAAAACGGT
>JAAAKQ030296399.1:0-17014 GCA_010016005.3 Zanna intricata
GATGAATGAATTGTAGCGTGTGTGAAAAATGCCATGCCTGACCGGGATTCGAACCAGGGACCTCCGGATGAAAGGCCAGAGGTCCTTTCAAATCAAATAGAATTACTTTTACTACGTAATTACCAAGTAATTACACAAAACAAAAGTAAATGTTATTACTACGTAACTGATTCTATGTTATATATTTTACTAATAATTAATTATATATTACTACTTAAAAAATATATAATTATTGGAGTAGTAGTAAAATTATATATTTATAACATTTAAAAAAAATTTTCTTTATAAGGTTACCAAATTAAAAACACTTAATTTAAGTAATGGAATTCTCTTGTAATAATTTTATAATTTTCTAGTGTTAAATATGAATATCGAAAAATATCCGAATATTACAGACAACTCCTTCCCGCTTTTTACATTATAGATACTTCCTAAAAAAAAAAAAATGTAAGTTAAAATGCAGTTAGTACAAGTATTGAAATTCGATAAAAGTATCTCATAAAAGATTCAGTTTATGAATAATGTTAAATATTAAATTAGGTCGGAAAAGGAACATTCAAATAATATCATAAACGGAATTGCAATAGTTTGAAAAGGGAACCTTTGGTTACTGGTTTTTAAAAACACACAAATTGAACAAATACGGTCCCGTATTCGAATGAAAACTGAATACATAATAACGTCTATAAAAAAAACCAGAACTGTTTTATCAAAACAAATAACTACCGCCTTTATTTTGTACAGTTGCTATACTATATACCATTTCAAAGTATATTACAGCAAATCTTCATAAGAACTCAGTTTTCGTACTGTGCAATACATTAATAAAAATAATATTATGCTAAAATAAGAAATATCTCACAATATTAAAGAAAATCGTAAGTATTTAGTAATGACATGCCACATTATTTATTCAAAATATTATAGTTAATTTTATCAGCGTAAAATAAAATTAACATTTAAAAAATATAATATTAATAAACATTTAAAATGAATAAACTATTAAGATTACTTACCGATAATGCAGATAGGTTTTCTTACAAAACGGAATCTGCCACAACAGCCCATATATTTTGATCTGCAACCGGCGGACCATAATCTTACCATGTATTCGACTCCAAAAAATACGACTAAACAAATTTCCTGTTAAAAAAACGTACATATTAAACAAAACTCAATCTAATTACAAAATTTTTAAAGATATTAAAAAAATATATTTAGTTGCACATCTTAAATACTTTTTATGAATAAACGTCCATATTTTAACATAATGAGGATTGCAATTATAGATATACTTTTAAAACACGTATCTGCAGTGTTAAGAAACATTTACAATAAATGTAATTAAAATTTAAAATAGCAAACTTGTGCCAGTTTAGAATTACTGTTCCCTGATTGTGTGTGTTCCGTGATGTGTTACATTTACGATCATAATTCATAAAACACTAGCAGTCGTTTCAGTTCAGTTATAACAGCAACAGAAAAATCAAAATATCTGAAACCTTTTTTAATATAATTACAAATTACCAACTAGACGTTTGATCTCGATTTCTTTTTCTATTCTGGAAATTTATTGGAAAATTATAACCAAACATCCAGTTAAATCGGAGAACTTTCCTTCATTGTAATCAATTAAAACATTCCCAGCACAGTATTGCGAAGAGAGAATTGCGATGCATCAAACAATAAAATACAATGTAAAATATAAAAAAAAAATTAAACATCTAAAATAAGTTGGCCATTCGTTATAGGAAAATTTTCACTCAATAATGCGATTTGTTTCCAATTGACTTCAATTAAATGGTAATATAGCAGCGCTGAATGACGCCGCTTTTAATAATTAATTCGATTACAGGCGTGGAAGATCATAGCTAATTTTCCCACTGTGAACAACAGCGCCCCGGACCACATACCATCTGGATCATCCAGACGGTACGTTTAATTTATCTGCATCCATGATTAATTTTTCTGCACTGTTACAAGTAATAAGTAATTTTTTAAACATTTAATTATTAAGATATTTATCTCCCCTAACTATCAATGTTTTTCTAATTAGTTTATGTGTTTCCAAGGGTGGATATATATATATATATATGTATTAAATGGAATATGTTTATATAAATAGAACAAATAACCTGTAGGAATTCAGGAATCCTCATTCCCATTTTGATACAACAATAAAAAGCATAATATTGGACTGTGTTATATAAACATTTGTCTTTCATTACTGTAAAACTTAAAAAAGCAATATAATTAATTGATATATTGCACAATAAGCAAGGAAGAATTTTTAAATAACCTGGTAATAAATCCGTACTTCAGCTATAAATTGTTTTAAACTGAATGTGATAATTATTTTAATCTTATTTTTTATTCATTTATTATTATTATTATTTTTTATTATAAACTGCAGAATAAGAATAATTTTAAGTAGTATGATTCCAAAAATTAAGAAAAATCAACTCGTAAAAACACATTATGTCGATCATTTCAAAATTATATTCAACAAAGTAGCAAATAAATTATTTTTTTTTTATTATGAAACTTTTTGACTGAATACAAATTAAAAAATCATTCAGTGTATTGAAAATAGAAAAAGCGCAGGGGAAAAGATACTCTTAATCACGTAAAAATATAATAAAATAGGTTTTATGCTTCCTGAGAAGGAAAATATTCTTCATTATATTTAGTTCGAGAACAGGCCATCACAATCTTTTCCAATATTTCTAACATTGGAAATAATTATTTTTCCGTTAAGTAGAGATCGTATTTTTAAGCAGTAAAAAAAGTTATTACCTTATGATGAAATATAAAAAATCGTCGATTTTTCGAAGTGAAAATAGTAAAATTTATTTTTTATTCAGTTTATTATAACTTGCATAAGAATATAAAAAATAATAAATTATCACCTTAGAAAGAGGGACTGATAGCATTCTACCGTTTGCGATATGAGCAAATTAACTGAAAGAAAAACATTGTGTTATGAGTAATTTTTTGTAACGGGCAACAAGTATGAAAGCGTATCGGAATACAAAATTTCACATTTGATTTCTATTCTTATTAATGTATTAAATTGTATAAATATATATTTTAACATATTAACGGTTGGATTATTTTTATAATTAGTATAATAATAACAATCATTGAATCTAGAAATTGTACTTAATTTTAAGATCATTTTTGATTAATCAAATGTATATATAAACTTCCTACCGGTAGCATGAGAGCTTCCCAATTTAAAGAAATTTGGGGTAATGTATAAATTAAATAATATGAATGACCAAAATACAAACTATTAAAATTATAATTATTTTGATTGCGAAATGAAGAAAACATTTTAAGTCATAATAATTATTGTAGACGAGATGGAGGCAAGGAGATAGACTGTCTCCAATCCTCTTTAACTGTCCTTGAAAAAAATTATAAGACAATAAGAGAAAGAACTTAATAAGTTAAACATACACAACATAAAAGAGTGGCCTAAAACTAAATTCATAAATACAAACATTCCGGCTTTCGTAGATGATGTTGCAATTTTCGCAAGAGATATAGACGAGGCTAAAGTCAAAATTAAAAAATTAAGCGATTGTGCAAACAAAATTAATCTTCAAATTTCGTATAAAAAGCCGATAGAAAACAGAACTCAAAATTTCCAACAATAAAGAAATAAATAGATTCAAAAATGTAAATATTTTGGAGAAATCATGACACCGAATATAATTGAAAAAAATAATAGGATGAAGAATAGTGTACGAAAAATTGAAATTGCCTATCTTCTCACGAAGAACATTTTTTATAATTAAAAATCCCTGTCATATAATAACTCCTTACTGAGGCACTAAATAAAGATGCAGTCTTACCTTAATCACTATATGGGGCAGAGTATCTAAAATTTTTTCAGAACAAATAATAGAAAAAGTAGAAAAAAAAGAATTTTAAGAAAAATTTACGGACCAAAATATGAAGATGGAATTTACAAATTGAAAAGTGAAAAAGAAATTTATAAATATACAGAAAAAATAGGGAACTTAATCCGGAAAAGATGATTACAGTTTATAGACGTTTATGCAGAATGGACAAACAAAAATTGACAAAAGAAATATTTAATTTCTACAAAAACTGAGCCGCAAAGACTAACTGGTTTAAAGGAATAGAAAAGAATTTAAAAACGTTAAAAATTTCCAAGAGTCTGTGTAAAGACAAAGATAAATTTGGAAAAGTTATTCCAGAATCTAAGTTTCCAGAAAGAAAGAAAAGGAAAGGTATAAACCTGAATAGATGGACGGAAGAAAGGCGACAACAGAGAAAAAGAATGAAAACCTTTTAGGAAAAGAAAAAGAAGTCAAGACTATGCAAACGTGATCCGTACTGGTCGGAACGAAAAGAAAAAAAATTATTGTAAACGATGCAGTATCGATATTAGAGCTCTAAAATACAGATCAATTTATGACCAGCTAATAAACAAAAGACTTCTCACTACAAACTCATTTCCTGTCTTAATCTAGGTAGGACTAAACATATTTACTTCCCTTTTATCCTTTTTAAATTGCATAAATCCTTTTATCCTTTTTTAAATTGCGTCTTTTACTAAAGAATTCCGTGGAAGAGGACATATAATGACTACCTTTATTTTCTATAAAGTTTGTCCGGATTAGCAAGCCACAAATTCAACTGATAAATTTTTAATTTTGTTAATATCTACTAACGCTGTTATAAATTTCTTGAACATCCGTGAAGGTTCCGTGTTGATTACCAAACTATTTATGCCTTTTTTTAACAAGTTGAAAAAAAAAATAGAATTCGATAAATTCTCTAATTAAAAATTATAAATTTTTCTGAATATTCACCCTCAAGTTTCGCAGTTTTCACAGAGTATTAAAACATAATAGAACTAATCCTGGTAGACTGAAGATGAAGGTAGCTTTGGTACGCTTAATCGAACAAAAACCATTCGGGTTTTATCTGTAAGTAACCTAAAGAGAGTTGAATAATTCAGTGATGAAAACTCCAAAATCCTAGTTTTAATTACCAAGCTCGCGAAATCTGAAATATTAATTGATATTTAAATATTGATTACAGCACTGAAAAGTTACAGGCTTTAATGTTTTCCATAACGATTTCATAATGTACGAGACTGACATAAATTTTTAATTCACAGCGGCTCCGGTTAATTCAGGCCCACCCCGACGGGTAAGGCACGTCAAGAATTTAATACATTCTTCAGTAATCCACTCCATAGGGATGTTAAATAGTAGGTGAAAATTATTTGCGATTGGAAAGATGACTAAAAATTACAATACTAGACACTGTAATCTCAATTAGTACAGAGGTTTAGTTCATAGTGGGAAGATGTGAATTAATTAACTGGTAATAATTTATTTGAATTTAGACTGTAATTTTGAAATTTATAATAATTTTTATTATCTAATATATGTACATGCTCTTAACATTTTCCGATAAAAGCAGTAATTATAATTTTAGAATTAAACTGTATTTTATTGTTACATACTTCTAGTAGCGCCTGACAACGATATGAAACTACAATGTACTGTTTATACTGTACTGTCATAACACTATGAAATTTAGTCATAGTATTCAAACAGTTTCATTATTTAAAAAAAGTATTTCTTAAAGAATTTATGCCTTATTTGTAGATAAATAACAATTGTATACAGGCTAAGAATATCGAAGGGCAAATATGATATTTTCAAAGAAAAACGCAAAAATAAAATTGGTTGTTAATTAGTCACAACTTTTTTTTTTGTTTCATTTTTTAATTTTGAAATGATATGCTTCAGTAGTTTTACAAGAGAGGACTCTGTTTCAGTTTCTATTCAGTTTAACCATCTTTCTGACTCTAGAATAAAATAATAACACAATAATGTTATTACTGATTTGTTGTGGTTAATATCGGTTGTATCCCGCTAAATCACACCAAGAACTCACTGATTCTAGTGATGATGTTTAATATGGATTTAGAAGACTCCTACATAATTCTACAGAACCTAAAGCAGGGAGGAAATGACTAAAGATGAGGGAAAAGGTAGATAACGATAAATTATATTCTATCCAACTAGAAATCTCAGTTAATATAAGCTTAATCTAATAATATAAGCTAGGAATAAAAAAAATCAAGCTTGTTCCTAAGCTTTTTTTTTTTTCTTTTAGTTTTGGTCGGTGATGAAGGAATGTCATTTACGCAGCCACACGGATGTGTAGAGCTCGGACCCAGGGCGCTATTTGTCAAGGGCGGGCTACAAGCTAACAGGTTCTGCCAAGGTGTTGTTAGCCATATATAACCTGCCCCATACCGACTAAACCTCTCTCACCGTTCTCCTTCTCCCTGCAATTAGCATTACTCAGCCTCGGGGAGGTGCCTTTGAGGTTCTGAGGTTCCAGAGTCCCCGTGCAACATTGCCACCCACCCGAACAAGCCCGGACAGATGACAACTCAGCAGAGGGTTATCCATCACCCCTTCCACAAGCGGTCTGTTTTTTCACTACACTATTGTGGGCTTTATCTGTGTACGCCTTCTTCATTCTTCGTCCTTGGTATCACACCCATTTGTCCATCACATTCATTCATCTTAATCCACACCACACTTTTTTTTTTGTGTATGTTGGGCATTCGTGTAGATACACTAATGCCCAACACACAGACGTGAACACATAGATATGTGTTCACATCTAGGGTTTAGGAGTTCCCATGTATCCTCATCGCCGCACATCCCCGCAAGCAGGGACGCGCGACGACTCAGCAGGAGGCTGTCCCCCCCCCCGAATTCTCTGTGTAAGTGTAACTGTGTCATCGTCGAAGGTTCAGGAGTCCCGGTGTGTCATCATCGCCGCCCATTCCCGCAAGTAGGAACGCGCGACGACTCAGCAGAGGGCTGTCCCTCCCCCTCGATTCCGTCGTCCAATGCGATGAAGAACTCCGCTCTACGGTCTGTTTGAGCCTATTCAGACTCCTCTTCTCCTACACTCCTCTGCCTTCAGGTTTATAACTGAAGCAGCAAATCCGTCTACTGCCCTCCAGATTTTGTGCGAGGACAACATGTATGGCACCAAATCCTCAGGCCGGAATCCATGTATACCAGCCATTACTCTTTGCAGATGCCACCGCGGGCACTGCAGCAGCGTGTCCTCCGCAGTGTCCGGCGCGAAACAAAACATGCAGGTGTCAGTATCCCTCTTGCCGATGCGGTACAAGTACGATTTGAAATTACCATTGCCGGTAAAGAGTTGCGTCATATGGAAGGTAACCTCACCATGGCGTCTGAAGCACCAGTCTTTGAGATCGACAATCAACGTCCTGGTCCACATAGCTTTACCGGCCTCTTGCTATCTGTCTCCCCAGCTATTAAGAGTTTGCCTCGTCTTTGCTCACACCATCAAATATGACCGCTTGTTCCCTGACTTGCAAATCGATAGGCGGTGCCGCAGCTAGCCCACAACATGCGTCATAGGACACCGTTGTATACGCTCTATCACACCTAGAAGGGACCGCCGGTGAACCTTCTGTAATCTCTCTCTGTTGCGCCGACAATCGATTACAGAGCGCCAAGTAGGCGCTGCGTATAACAATGCGGACGCTACAGCAGATATAATTACCTTCCTCTCCGAAGCCCCAGGAGCCGCCTGTGATGCCATAAGAATACTCAAAGATTTAACCTGCCCTCCGCCCTGTCACAACAATGCAACACGTGTTCAGTGAAGCTGCAGGCCCTCTCTATGATCATACCCAAGTACTTATTCGACGATTTCTCTATCGATACATATTGTCCCACCCACAGAATAGAAAGGCCAAGCCTTCTCTTGCCTGCCAGTCTTACATACTCGCATTTATTCAACGCCAGCGACAAATTATGCTCGTTCAGCCAGGTGTTGATCGCCCGCAAAGCAATGTTACCATTGGTCTCAATATCAAGCTTCGTCTTACCGCTAATTAACAATGCAAGGTCGTCCGCTTAGGCTATGGACTGGACGTCAGGCGGTAAACACAATCCAAGCAGCACATCGAAAACTACCACCCAGAGTAGGGGTCCCAATACGGATCCCTGTGGAGCTCCTTCATGTATCTCAAACGCCACGTTACTTCCCTGGGCCTCAGCAGCGGTCCAGCGCTTGCTAAGATACTGCCTAATTTGATATCGTAGGTATGAATAAGCTTAATCAACTCTAACTTACGGAAACTCGAGATCACTGATCAAGCTAAAGACTGACAGCTATTTCACCTTCAATCCCTTGGCATATCGGGTTATTTGTAATTATTCTGGGATGAACATGTTACTGAATAACGATTTTTATTGACCGATTAAAATATAAACGGTAAAACTATTCTTTTTTCTCTAAACATTAAAGAACCTTTTCTTTTCATTCAGGTTTTTACCACGAAAAACATCTATCTTATCCGAATTACTTGGGATATACAAGTACATGGCTAAACAATAAAAGTTTATATATTATAATATATAAGGGTAAGGAATTCATAAGAGCGGTAAGTATTACACTGTTGAGTGGTAGGGCAAAATCTTTAGAAAATATTACAGAAATGTGATGAGGGGCATTGTTAGTCACACGATGATAGAGAAGGCCAAACTGCAACTCGCGGGAAGGAAAAGTACTATCCCTGCAAACTAAATTAATAGCAGAATTAAACGTTTAAACTAAGCGACCAAAAGTATATAATTCCTACAAATAGTGATTTGTATAGAAGAAAAAAAACCATGCTTATGCAGTTCTGAGTGACATAAAGTAAAGATAAATTAAAAAAATTAAATCTAGAAATTTTAATATTATAGCATATGTTATATTTTCCTTATATAGATTTTCTAATAAATTAATAAATATAAGATAAAATATTCTTATTTGTACGAATTCAGAACTTTTGAGAAAAGCTATTTTTTTATTTTCACTTGCTGAGAATACCTTGGTCCGCGCACATGCAATAGTGTTCTGGATCGGAGTACTTCCGAGGACGCATGGGAGCCCCTCGAGGTTTGAGAGGGGCGCGCGCGGTGGGGAGGTTGGGTGATGGCAACGCGTACACGACCCCCGGTAGGTTAGGTGTAAGGACGGAAAGGGTAGCTTCCCTGAGGAGGGGCATTTCGGCACTCCACAAGCGGAGAGTCGGAATATTTCGATGAGCCAGGGGAGACCCCGAGAGAGGTCCTTTTCAAAGGACTCAAGCTTGGGGGTAATAGTTTCATCTGTTGCCATGGCATTGAGGAGCGGCTGATGACATGCCTAACGGTGGTTCCAGCTGCTACTTGGGTGTTTAATGATAATAGAAGAAAAAGTATTTTTTATATTTCATGTTGAAAAATCTCATGATAACATTGTCAATCCATTTAGGTTGAGAGAGTATTTTCTATTTGCTCTCTAGTATCTGCTATTTTTGAAAAAAATTACTTTTTAAAAAAGTCTGTTTGGCAGATTTAGGATACGGCATACACTTAATATAAAATATTACATTCATTTTACTTAATTTTGAGAGTATACAAATTAATGTAACTATATCTTTAAAAAAAACTCTTTAT
Organism: Zanna intricata; assembly: GCA_010016005.3. Classification (NCBI taxonomy): domain Eukaryota; kingdom Metazoa; phylum Arthropoda; class Insecta; order Hemiptera; family Fulgoridae; genus Zanna; species Zanna intricata. Next base: position 9,540 of record JAAAKQ030296399.1, read on the forward strand.
GATGTCTTTTTTGTATCTAAATAATAATGTTGTACAAAAGCATAACATTAAAATATTAAAAAAGATTTTCCCTTTCTTCGTACTTATTTACTTTATACTAGATTAAAAAAAAATATCGAGTCAAACTAAAACCATAAAAAATCACAAACTTTACATTATTTGACAAATAATTGCACGACACTGCTAATGAATTTTTAACGAGATAAGTCTAAAAGATGGGTTTTGTACTGCAAGTGAAAAGTTTGATCCTTAAAGTTGTGGTGGACTTGAAAGTTCAGAGATGAGAGAAGGATTAAGTTTAGCCCACAAGTATCCTCTCTTAAACTCGTATCGGTGTATATAAGTTACTCAAAGTTAGTAAGGCTCACGTAAAACATTGACTTAACCTTCAGGTAAGTAACTGCTCACAAGAAGTGAAAAAAAAAATGAAAAAAACGCGACACACTTGTACAGAATTTAATAATATAATACCTACGGATTTAAAAAAAAAAATTTACGAACGTATCAAAAAATTTATTAAAAAAATTTTGAAATTAAGTCATAAACAAATTAAGAAATCTTTCATCTGTTTATATTGCACTGGTATTTTAAGATTTAAATAAATTTTGTCTTATGTATCAAGAAATTCGACCTCGAATGGTAAATGACATTTAACAATTTTTTAACGGTAAAAATGAAACTGTATTATATAATCAATATAATATTTCCTTGACAGTACATTTTTTTAGTTATCTCCCGGCTGATATCATTACTTCAACTACCCTCTTTCAAACCTCTTTCTAAATTAAATATCTTTAGAAAACTATTTATTTTTAAATTGGGAAATTCTGGTGTTTTAAAAAACATGCGAAATTCGATTATAGATACAACTGGTAAATGTTATCTTTATCTACTATGTGGTTCATTTATTTTTTAATTTAACGAATACCAACAAATAGATGTTATTATACGCTACTGGTATATGTTCTTTATAAAATATTTAAAGGAAATAACCAACCTTATTGAATATTTTCAATGCTTACAAAATACTTTTCCTTTTTTCTTCTTCATTCAACCTTTTTTTTTCTCATTTTTAAATTTCTATTGTTAAAGTCAACGCACTGATATCCACAGCGAACTACAAAACATTTTAGTTCAAATAACTAAGCAATGATTTACATACAATGAAAAAAATAAAAATAAAACGTAGTAAATGGAAAATTGAGTGAAACCAGTACAAATAATAATTTAAAAAAATAAAAATACACTAGCATATTAAAAATACTTCTTTGTAATTTTTACTTTAATTCAAAAATATAAAGTTTTAAAAATAATTTTTCAGACTATCTATTTTAAAGACTATCATGTAACATTCGAATTTTATTTTTTCTTCAAGCCAAGAAGACTTTTATAGACTTTTTTATTTTTTCAATTGTTTGACATTGTTTTTAATTTGAATAATGAGGTAATGAATTTTAATAATTCATTATATAAACGTTTAAATACTAAAATCAAAATCATAAATCATTAGTCGACAATTTTTTCCTACTTTCTTGAGGAAAAAGTACTTTTCACATTCTGTTAAGTCTTACACTAAAAACGATCAAGGACTGCCTAGGTTTTATACGAAAGCTGGTGTTAAAATTGGTAAGTTAAATTTAGCAAAACACTGAATCAAATGTCATAAAAAAGTTGTAATATTACATACTTATTTTTTGATATATAATTAAGTTTTTCTTGTGAATTTTACTATTCCTAAAAGAGGAGCGATTCTAATTTTTTTAGCATTAGAATATTTAATTTATTCTAAATCGGTCTTGTTTTAATATGCTGATGGCTTTTATATACTTTAATGCATAAAAAAATTCCAAGTAAGAAATTCATTTAAAAAAAATGTATTCATACAGTCAAAATATAATCAAAATTTAAGGAGCTATCATAGAAGATACCATTTAAAACACTATTATTTTATTTTGATCATGTATAATAATATCTTTTTTAATATTAATTTAGAAAATAAATAGTTTAATATAGTGTGTAAGTAATAAAATAAATAAAAATACACGTATGTAACCTTAAGAAAATTTTGTTTAATAATTTCATCAATATTTGTGTTTCGGTTGACTCTATAATACGATCAAATATTATGTAACAGTTTTATATATACAAAAAAATATGAATTAATCTTTAATAAATAATCCTACAACATAAGATTAAAAAATAAATATAAATAAATAAGAAAAACTTAATGCTGTACAAAGAAGATGGAAAAAATTGTGAACATATAATTAACTTATAGTAAGCTACTACCCTTAAAGGGTTTTTTTTTTAAATTTGTTAGTTGGATACTCTAAGGCATAATATCAGTAATATATATAAATTAAACATATATATATATATATATATATATATATATATAAAAAACACGAAAAAAATACCTGAAAGCTACAATTAGTGAAGGGAAATTTAAACTGCACATCATTTGTAATTCTATTCAGAATATTGAATAAATTATCATAAATCCTTGCATAAAAGTTATTTACGTAATAATAAGTTTTACCACAATATACGCAAGAACATTAATTTTTCATATTTTTGTTTCCAGAAATACTAATTATGTCATCGTAATTATATCATTAATTTTACGTTAATTTTATCAAAATTAGCATAAATAATAATAACTTTAGTATTATTACTTATGATATTTAAGCAGAGTTAAAAATAGCCATCGATTTTTCAAAAAAAATTTTATGATCTCCATAGAGCTGAGAATTGGAAAATTTGTATTCCAACAGAAAATCACGTATCGGCTTCACAAAGTTTTTCGAAGAAGCCGATTCAATAAACATTTATTACGATATAATAGACATTCGAACGGGAATTCAGCAAGGGACATTATTGATGTAAGATTCTAAGATGTACAGAGTAAATAGATAGCGGTACTCTAAGGCATAATGTCACTGATATAGATTATCTCAAAAAATATTTAGAAATTCTGAAATAGAAAATCGATTTGACTTTATATTACTAAATTTAAAGATCAATCTTAAGATTAAAAATGCTTACTCCTTCTTTTTTTAAGTTAAATTGTTTTCTTTTAATTCTAAAACATTATGACTATAAATGAAAGGCAAAAAATCTGAAATCTGTAAATGATTTGCAACAAACATTTTCCAATGCGGTACCTCTGTATTGAAATAAAGACTAGGGATGACTCGTTTTCGGTCGTACTTTTTTGTAAAACCGTAAACACTTCCTTTTATACAAAATACTGTGCCCGGTTTAAGATATGATTCTCTTATCTTTGCAAAAGATTTTGGCTCAAAAGTTCTCTTTTCCAAGTTCTTAATAATTAATAAATTTAAAAACCTAACTAATTTTTAACAATCTCTAGCAACAAAAAATCTTAAAAGCCATTGAACAGCTTTACTTTTCGACTTTTTGATTTATAGCTTCCATACAGTGAACGGGCGTACATAGTTAATCACAAATCAAAACATACATATGAGAAATAATAGAAAGACATAACAGAAATTTTACTTTAAAAATTAAATCTACTTTTATTTTTGGGCGTTCTCTTCTACTTTAAGTGCTATACTAAAAATCTCACAGAATGACTCTGTTAAAATTTGAGCGTAATCAGTCGCCCAATCGGCAGTAATTGTTTATTGGACATTTCCACAATACAAAAGCATCAATGCGGTCATAGTGGGGCCTCCACGTTATTACATAAACAGTAAACATTAAATTTTTAATAAGAATTATAAATAGCAAGGATTATATTAAAGGATTTAATTTTTTCATTTTTTAACTGAATTTGTATCTAAAAAAAAAACTATTATTTAAGGATTCAGTAAAAATTCTATTCAAAATATTCTACTTTGTTTGATTAATAAGGATGTGTAAATAGTTTGTGACTAAATGTGACTGACTACGGTTTAATAAATGTATTCTATTTTCTTTAACAACGGATAATGAATGACAAACAAAGTTGTTTTAAAAAATTCTGAAGTGTAACAGACAATTTTTTAAATGTTTACCTGGTTTTGATATGTAAATTATTTAAGTTATCCAATGTCGGCGTTTTGTTTAAGAAATAATTTGAAAGTAATCGTTGATCATGGAATTCTACAATTGTCAGTTTGTTACGAAGTAGTTATTTCTTTAACGTATATACTTTTTTAAATAACAATTGATAAAGAATTTAAAAAGTGAGATTTACTTACGTCATACCAACTTATCTAAATTAATATAAATAAATTCATTTCCATTAATATGGAATAAAAAAAAAAGAAGAATTTATTGTAAAAAAAAAAAAAAGTTATAGCTAACTAAAACTGAACTAATATTAGGTAATTTTAATCATAAACAATTCAAATGATAAATGCAATTTGACAGCTAAATAACGAATGACGGTCGTAATGGATTAGTTTCCTTCAGTGAGCAAACGGTAGTTAAAAAGTTTTGCAATTTTCCATTCGCCTATACAGTTTTTACACATCCTATCAGAAAAACTGATGGGATATTAAATTACAAAAACTTATTGGAAATGCTTATTTATCTTCTAACATTCTAACAAAAAACAAATACATTCATCCCAAACAGTCAGTACTGATTAAACTACTAACGATTATCGATTATAGGTTTTATATGGAATAAAAACTGATTATAGGTATTTCAGTGCGTGACTTTCATTATCGTTTTTTATTTAAAGAAATTTTAATGAAACTTGAGCTAATTAATTACTCGAACAATTATCTAATATAGCTTGAAATGAAAGATGGCTAAACAGTTATTATGTTTAAATACTAAGGGATAGAAATTTAAATATAAATGCTCTGAATACAACTCTTTATTTAAACCAGTCTTTATAAAAAAAGTTTAAAGTCGAATTTAGAAAAAAAAAAAACATAAATATCATATAGTTTTTATACAATTTTAATGTGTCAATTTTACGTATAATAGCGTAAATCTGCAATATTTGTATCACTAGATGCATACTTTCTTAAATCATTGAAAATAAAACCATTTTTTGGTTTTCAATGTTGGGTACACGTCTGTTAGCGGCAACTTGTTTTCCAGTTATAATATTAATCTATTACTTCAGGCAGTCGGCTATAATGATGAAAATATAAGTTGAATATATTTTATAACGAAGCAATATCAGGTGCTGATATTACACATTATTCATTCCAAAAGAAAAGTGTAAATAGTTATAAAAAAAATGTTTGTGCGCGTGTGCGAGTGGTTGTTTGTGAGTGTGAGTGCTTGTGTGTATGTGTGTATAATCCTGTGAAAATAAATGCAAACTCTCCCAACGCTGAGATTTCGAAAAGTGTTTCAAATTAGTCAACTATTTTTATTTTTTCAATTTTTAATAAAACTATTTTTTTTTGAAAAACATTCATCTATTTGTTGACGTACATTAAATTACTTGAAAATTAATTTTTTTTTTTTAACTCATGATTTTATTTTAAACCTCTGTTACTTCACGCAAACTTATCTAAAATAAACGCAGACATATAAAATAAAGTGCACTAATAATCCAAAGAGTATAAACACCAAACTATGAATGTAATCACAACACTAAATAAAACATTTTAATTTTTCTCAGTTTAATCAGGAGTGTTATGGAGAAGATGTTTAAGATCAAACAGCCTTCCTGATGCCAACCTATTAAAACGAATGAAATATTTTTGAGTATGAAAAATCTCATGCCTTTCAGATAAAAGAGAAAGATGCTATCGTTCTTCGACAGTGGTAGGCAGACAAATAAAAATTTATAACAGCTAAAATCGATTCCTCAGATGTAACATGAGAAGATTCCATACAAAATAGATTAAAGAAATTTCCTTTTTCCATATTATTAAAGGAAATATACATATATTTCTATTTATTATTCTATTTATTTGCAAATATATATATATAGAGAGAGAGAGAGAGAGGAATTGAGTAAGAAGAAAGGTAATAAAATTTTGTAAATACATGAACAAACAATTTTCGCGGATTTAGTGTACAGTATTTAAATAAATACTCGTGGTAGTAAATTCATTTCAGAAGAATAATAGATGTGAGGAACTTTAAAAATTAATTTTTAAAGATTATTAAAAATTAAAAAAATGTTTAAATCTTTTTACTTTCAAATTGTTCTAATAATAATAATAATAGCCAACTTTTAGTTATTTCTGGTAGAACATGAATCGTTACAAGATATATATATATAGTTTTATACATTTACTATATATTATATATATATATATATATATATATACGAGGGTATAAGAGATAATAGATAATAATATAATTATATATAGATAAAATATATATATATATCTACAAAAAGATTATATTCAACTTTCATAATAAAATCACTAGGCGTTAGGTGTGTACAGAAGTTACATCATGATTCTATCCAAAAATTTCTGGTCTAATGAATAAATTATGATTAGAGGAATTACGGTTTAAATAAAATTTAAGTAAGATGCTGTAAAACTCACTAAACTTACGGAGGATAGAATCAACTAAGCGTGCTATTTATCTTCTACATCAGTCCTTCTGTGGAGAATAAAAGATATTACTTTTACATCATATGAAGTAAAACGATAGAACGGCATTTACTTCTACGTAAAAAAGAATTAACGTGTAAAGAAATAATAAAAGGAAATGTTAAATTAAAAAAAAAAGTAAATATTACATTTTGATGAAATAAATTAAAAATAATATGTATAAAATTAATGAATTTTAAATCATTCGTATGCGGTAGTTCTGTAATAAATATGAAAGAATTATGAATGAAAAAATAAAATATATTAATAAATGACAAATTAAAAATATAATAAATGTAATTTGTTGAAATTTGCTTTTATAATGAGGATGTATAGAAAGCGCTATGACCTAGCATCATTTATCCATCTGACCTTTTAAATTTTTTCTCCTTCATATTTTCTCTTTTTTAATGCATAGCCTTAGGAAAGTTAGTTACTTATTCATGCCAAAGAAAATCCTGGTTTTACTAAGCAAAGAAAAGTACTTTTCCCTTCAAAACAAAATAAAAAATACCGGCTTTACACTATTTACTTTTTTTTTTAGAATTGTGTAAAATTTTCTCTTTTCAGTGAGGAAATGAAATTGACGGGAGATTTAAAATAACTAAGCGAAAGGAGAGATTTGCTTGATTAAGAGTGGAAAAGTATTATGGAGGAAAAATCTGTTAATTTTCAACGGAGAAGGAAGAAGCGGAGAATTGTGTAATGGCAGTTTACGACATGAAGCTGTTGATGAGATCATAAAGCTATGAAGCTGCCACTGGTGACCCGGTTTATTGTGCGACTTGAGGCGTACTACACTGCTTCCAGATCCTAGAGGAAATTGCATTTCTAGAGTAAAGTTAATGTGTTTTATCTCTTCTATTTCAATATATACTTCATTTTATTTTATAAATATTGTATTATTTTCCTTTAAATAATAACTATCCCGTAACGTAATTATTCTATGAA
>JAAAKQ030296422.1:0-10231 GCA_010016005.3 Zanna intricata
AAATACCAAGAGTACGTACATTTTGATTTTTATTAAATGAAATAGAAGTATCACTGTTGGATGAGACTATTGATTGACTGTTTGAAAATCATTTATGTAATGGAAAACCATATTGTTCTAATTAATTACAAATATCTTTACTTAATTGGTTGATTTGATTAAGTTATCACATCCTGTTATAAGATCATCAACATAAAAATATTTTTTTTATAGTATTACAAGCAAGAGGAAAATTGTTTTTATTTTCATTAGCAATTTGTATAAGGCATCTAGTAGCTAGAAAGCTAGCACTAGTGGTACCATAAGTTACGCCCACCCGGCTGGTCTAGTGGTTAACGTGACATCGCAAATTAAAAAAACTGACTTCGAAGTTGAGAGTTTTAAGGTTCAAATCCTAGTAAAGGTGAAAGTTTTTATACGGATTTGAATACTAGATTGTGGATACCGGTGTTCTTTGGTAGTTTGGTTTCAATTAACTACACTTCTCAGGAGTGGTTGACCTGAGACTGTACAAGACTACATTTCATTCACATTCATACATATGATCTTCATTCATCCTCTGAAGTAATAGCTTACGGTGGTTCCAGAGGCTAAACAGAAAAAGAGAAAAGCTTAGATACCATAAGTTACAGTTCTTAAGGCATAACGTTTTAGTTCCTTATCTGGCGAATCACGCCATAGGATATGTTGTAAATTACAATCTTGTGGTTTAACTAAAATTTGTCTATACATTTTTGTTATGTCAGCAGTAATTACATCAAAATGAATTCTAAATCTAAGTAAAATAGCAAAAAGATCCTGTTGAACAGTAAGTCCAACTAGTAATGTATCATTTAATGACAAACTATTAGTTGTTTTCGAAAAACCATCAAAAACAACTCTCATTTTTGTAGTTAAACTTGAATCCTTGAACACAGCATGATGTGGTTAGTAAAATACCTTTGTATTCAATGTTAACCAATCTTCAGAATTTAGTAAAGACATGTGACCTAAGTGTAAGTATTCATTGATAAAGGTACAATAATTGTTCGTAAAATTAGAGTTATTGTTAAAGTTATTTTCTAAGACTAAAAAAGCTTTGTTTTGCATTTTCAAATGATTCATCAAGTTCACAATTGTTATGTATAAGTGGTAATGAAACAATTACCATTTTCATTCGCTTGGTGTTTTCAGTATAATGTTTTTCACATATGGTGTCTAATTTATTGTGTGTTTTAGTGTTACATTCCTTTAATTCCTAAAATTGTTCTACTTGAGCAGAAAGATTTTTATTATCATTACAAATAAGCAAAGTATTGTTTGTGTGATTGAAAGAAAGGTTTCCAGCTAGAATATATCCTAGTTTGGTTTCTTGCAGTATTGCGTAGTGTTGTAGTGTATATAAACTTGTCAGGTAGTATGAGATTTAAGAAGTATTGAGCGCCTAAAAGAATATCAGAATTATATGAAATATTAAATTGTGGATCAGCAAGAAATAAATTTTCAGGGACATTAAGTAGACATGAATTAAATGATTCAGTAGGAAGATTATCAGTTATATTGGGTAATACAGCACCAAAACTTCAAACGTAAAATTTTGATATCTTGAATATAATTTGATAGTAACACTAAAAAAAAAAGCAAAAAGATCCTGTTGAACAGTAAGTCTAACTAGTAATGTATCATTTAATGACAAACCATTAGTTGTTTTCGAAGAACCATCAAAAACAACTCTCATTTTTGACATAGTGAATTATTGATTTCAGAAATTGGAAGATTATTTTTTGTTAGAGATAATCCAAGCCTTTGAGCAAAGTCCATCGTACAGAAATTAGCTTGGCTGATTTGCTTGAGCTGATTAAATTAGCTTTGCTTGAGTCAAGCAAAATTCTACATGGTTGATATTTTCCATGTTTATCAATAGCATTACAAATTGCAGTAGATAAGAGAACATTTTTATCTGTTTACTTATTGTGCTGTAAAGTTACAAACTTGTTATCTTGTTTACCACTAGAATTATCACTTACATCAACATGAATTAAAAAATGATGTTTTTTAGAACATTTTTTACATACATGTTTGTTCTTACAATTAATAACAGAGTGACCGTTCTTAAACAAAACATCTGTTTTGTTTTAAAAACTCCTTGCGTTTTCTATTGTTAAATCAAGGAATTTTTTACATGAATATGAACAATTACTGTAATTTATACATGATACATTGAATAGGTTTTGATTTTGTATGATAACTAACTAAATTTCCCTTGTAATTTTTACATGTATTGATATATTTATTTTGATTTTTGAAAGATTTATTTCATGTTTGTTTCTATACAGACTAGTATTTGATTGAAAACTTAAGTCAGGTTTAGCTGCAACATTTTCAAGTATCTGTCTTCTAAAATTAAGAAATTCAATAAAGTTTTTAAAATTAGGAAAATTATCATTTGAAAGCCTTTCCATCCAAAGTTTGGAAGTATTTTTGTCTAACTTAACTAATAACTTATAACTTGGCTGATAACTGTATGACAATGAGTTCATAAGCATTTACAGGTAAATTCATTGCTTTCAATGAACTTATACAAGAATTAATTTCATTAAAAATTGTTTGCAGATTCCCTATCAATAAAACTAGTTTTTAGACTATTTTTGATAAGATGTACAGAAATTATATATTATCAAATATTTTTTTAAGAAGATTTAATGCGACTATAATTTTCATTAGTTATTGACAGATTTTTGATGATATTAAGAGCTTCATGAATGTAAATAATGTAATTTTTTAATTTCAGACTGATCATTTCTAAAATGAATCATTAAAAGTATTAAAATAATGTTGCCATTCAAGTATATATCCATTGAAACATGGTAATTTAATTGGGTACAAAAACTGTAATTGATTAGTAAGAATTGGTTTAACATTAGCATTATTTGATTAATCGGGTTTTACTGACTTTTTTATGTATCAATGATTTTAACTTACACTATATTACACAGATTATCTTCTGTTTGTATTCTGTCTTCGGTAATAATGGAAGAATAATCATCAACTTCTAGTTGAGATTGTATATCATCATGTTTAATTTGTAAGTAACAGATTTCTTAGTTTTTTTATTTCTAAAGAATAGATTTCATTTTTTGCAAGATTAAAATTATCTACAAAAGTATTGATACGCATAATTGATGCTTCAATTGCACCACGTTTTCTAATAAGCTCGTTCTTATCAGACATTTTAAACAGATTATATTGAAAATATGTTGTAATGTAATATGTAGTATTAAAAATTTGAAGATATAAAAATAATAATAATATAAGATAGATATTACAAAAATTGATTACAATAAATGTAGAGCGTTGCTGTAGTTCAAATCCTGTTCGTGTAAGATCAAAAATGATGTCCATAGGTTGTTGAAGTTCAATGAGGGTCAAATATGAAATGTGGAAACATCTGACAAGTTACATGGGACATGGAGACATCTGACAAGCTACATGGGATACGGAGGCATGGGACAAGTTACATAAAACATGGAGAAATGGCACATGTTACATGAAGACATGGGAAAAGTCACGAAACTGACATGGGACAACTCAGATAAGATATGGGATATTTCACTTCTGACATGGAGACATGAGGCATGTTATACTGGACATGGAGACATGGAACAAATTACAAGGACCAAGATACATAAGACATGGAGATATGGGTCCAGTTACATGGGACATGGAGAAATGGTACATAGAGACATAGGACAAATTACATGAGTCATGGAGAGATTGGACAACTTACATGGGTTATGGAGACATAAGACCAGTTACATCGAACATGGAGACACGGGACAATTCACTTGGGGACGTGGGACAAGTTAGATAAGAAATGGGTCATTTCATAATTAACATGGAGACTTGGGGCATGTAACATGAAACATGGACAAGTTAATTGGGACATGTTACATAAGACAAGATACATGAGGCATGGAGAGATGGGACTAGTTACATGAGAGATGGAGAGATGGGACATTGGAAAATGGGACAAGTTAACACGAGACTCGGAGAAATTTGACATGTTATATGGGTCCTGGAGACATAAGACCAGTTAAATCGAACATGGAGACATGGGTTAAGTCACATAAGACATGAGACAAGTTACATGACATGGGCCAAGTTAGATAAGACTGGACATTTCACAATTGACATGGAGACATGGAACATAGACAAGTTACATGGGATATGGAGAATTTTTTTTTTGGGGGGGGGGGAGGAAGGCGAACAACGCCGAAGCGTTATTATCGCCCGGATTAAATAAGATTTTTAATAAATAAATTTTAAATAAACTTAAAACTAAATTAACATTACAAATAAATATGTATACAAAAGTAAATAAATAAATATTAAAAAAAAACTAATTGACTAAAAACTTACCACTAATATCAGAGAACAAGGTAAAAAGCTAAAACCTAACAACTACATTAAATTAAAAATATTACCTAAAATCTAATATTAAAAAAATAAAATCACTAAAACTTAAAACTATTATCACAGAAATTTTTATAATTATAATCACAGTTGGAAGTTAAACTGTAAAAATAAAATAAAATTAAAATTTGTTTAATATATAAACCTAAATAAAATATAAAATTACACATAATCCGTGAGGGGTGTAAAGGGCCTCTTTACGGATTACAAAAAAAAAGTTTGTTGTACGAAGGAACACGAGTATCTGTTCCACCACTTGCTTATCATTTCCTAGGATGTGGCGAAAGTTATTAGGTAATTTAAATTTGCGACGGAAGGCCGCATAACGTACGCAATCGAACAATATTTGGCGTACAGTTAAGCGGCAGTCGCATCTTACACAGAATGGTGGATTCTCTCCATGAGACATGGGACAAGTTTTATCGGACATGGGACCTGGGACGATTTTTTTTTTTTTTTTGTATTTTTCGTGGGCGAAAAACGTCTCCACGTTATCATCGCCAGGAATAAAATTATTAATATCAGATAAAAACTTAAAAACTACTTTTTTAAGAAACTTACAACTAATATCACAGATAAAACTAAAACTAGATTAAAATTTAAAAATGATAAAGTTAAAACTAATATCACAGATACAATAATAAAAACTTAAAACTAACACATAATAAACCCTCGAACTAATATCACAATTTCATTAAAAATCTGTAAGAGGTGTAAATGGCCCTTTAACAGATAACAAAAAACTATAAAAACAAAATTAAATTTTATTAAAAATACTTGTAGTCGCAGGAATAGGAGAACCAGTCTATAATATTCTGGTTCATTTCCAAGAATGTGGCGAATGCTTTCTGGTAACCTAAATTTGCGACGTAACGCCGCAACATATGCAGTCTAATCGCAATATGATGCACAGTAAAGCGGCAGTCGCATCTTACGCACAGCGGTGCATTCTATCCTGACTTCAAATACTCGTGGCTGGCTCTCGTATGTCCTATCCGCAATCGACAAAGGACCACTTTCTCCCGACGAATTTTTTACATGAGGAATCCCATGGAAACATATAATCTTTAACATACCGCAGTTTGATATCAACAGCAGCCGTCCAGCCATCTTGCCACTTTGCGCGAAGGGCAAATTTTATTTGGTTTATAAAGTCGCATGTAGTGACATGGGTAGTAAAGGATGGTTAACTACATGCGTCCTTAGCTTTGGAATCTGCATGTTCATTTCCTGGAATTCCCACGTAGCTTGGAATCGAACAGAAACTCATGTGTGTTGCAGTGGTTCAACTCGGCGATTGTGTTACAGATTTCTATGACGGTAGGATGTTTCGAATAGAAATCTTTTAGGGCTTGGAGAGCACTGAACAAGCTGCAACAAATCAGGATATTCCGATAAGTAGGATTGATGATATTCAGAGCCTTATTTATTGCGTATGGTTCAGCAGTAAATAAACTTGAGATACTGGGTAGACCAAACATTTATGTTCATCAACAACAAATGCGCAACCAACGGTATCGTTTTGCTTCGATCCATCAGTGTATATTATTGCATCTGGGTTTGTCTGGGACAGAATATGTTGAAACATTTGATGGAAAACAATAGGTGGCGTTGATCCTTTATTGTGTCGTTAGGTCAAATATGAAATTTAGAAGGTTGATTCTCCACGGAGGATACGAACAAGGATATGTTGGAAAAATGGAAGGAGTGCCAACATTTATAAGGTCTAGTAGACGAAAAGCAGGGATACCTACAGGAGCAGTACAACGTGGATGATTTTCATATTTGCCTAAATTAGTATTTCCAAGAACCGAGTTAAATGCAGAGTGATTTGGTTGTCCTTCGAGACGGGCAAAACAGGATACTAAAAGTTGGTCAAGCTTACGATAGGGCTTGATTTAAAGGCACCTGTGGCAAGCCGAAGGAAAGAATGATGTACAGCATCCAGCATTTTAAGTACGGTATGACGCGCTGAAGAGAGGCGATACTACCGTAATCTAAACGGGAACGAACTAATGAATAATAAAAGCGTATCATACTTGACCGATCGGCTCCCCAGCTAAGTATTCGAAGCATATAAGAAGTTTAAAACATTTTACTTTTAATTCTTTGATGGGTTTGACCCACGTAAGATGACTCATCAAAAACTAAACCTAGGAATCTGATATCAGGAGAGACAGTAATCAGATCTCCGTTTAGGAATATTTACGGAATGGAAGGGTTCCGGAGCCGAGAAAAGACTACACATTTAGTTTTCTTGGGTGAAAAGGTGAAGCCGGTACCCTTAGACCAAGCTTCAACGCGAGATATTGTGTTTTGTAGTAATCTCTCTGCTGTGGCTGTTGAACGGGACGCAATATATATAGCAAAATCATAACAAATAACGAACATGAAACAGGTGGCTGTACACATTTAGTAATGTTGTTGATGGCTATGGAAAATAAGGTAGCACTTAAAACACTTCCTTGAGGCACTCCATTCTCCAAGACGACACTACCCGATAGAGATCCAAAACCCGAACCCGGAACGTTCGATCATTCAAGAAGCCCTGAATAAATGAAAGTATATTACCCTTGATACCCCATTCTTTAAGGGTGTTGAGAATACCGCGCCGCCAGGCTGTATCAAACGCTATTTTAATATAAAAAAAGACAGCTGTGAGTGGCTGGCGGAGAAGGAAAGCGTTTTGGATAGCTGATTCCAATGACACTAAATGGTGAATGGAACACCGTCCTTGCCGGAAACCACACTGTTCTGGAGATAAAAGGATATGTTTCTCCAAATACCATGTAAGTCTGGGGTTCATTATTCTCTCCTTTTAATTTTCATAATACGCTTGTTAAGGAAATAGGGCGGTATTTTGAGGGACTTGCTTCTTTGTTTAGGTACTGGTACGACAATGGCTTCTGACCAGGCCGAAGGGAAAACTTGGGAGGAGAAAAATTATTATAGATACTCAATAGGTAGCGCCGAATTAGGAAGATGTGAGAGCATGCTCAAACGAATATTATCAGGTCCAGGGGAGGTGTCACGTGAGTTCTTAAGTGCGTGTGACAACTCGCTGAATGAAAAAGGGGTGTTTAAATCACTGGAATTACCAATGTTTAAAGGTAATAATTCCATGTGAAATTTGTGCCTCTGATATTCCTCACTGTATGCTGAGGTGAGGGAAGCCGATCGGAAACAATGTGACAAGTTTTTAGCCACTGCCAAGGATGTTGTAATGAGTTCTTCTTCATGAATGACTCCGAGAATGAATTGTGTTGGAGATCCGCAGATTGTACGGATTTTTTTCAACACAACAGAGGTGGGAGTGGTACGGGAGATGGTGTCCACGTATTTCGTCCATGACTTCTTCCTAGAGTCTAATAATACCCGATGACACTGCTCTCTAGGTTTGCGGAACAAATCAAGATTTTCACTCGTTGGTCTGCGGTTAAATTTGCGCAGCACCTGCCTTCGCTTCCTAATGGCGTGTTGGCAGTCATTTCACCAAGGAACGGAAGAACGTCTAGGGTTTCCTGATGTTAGTGGAATAAATTTATTAGCATTCTCTAGTATCAGAGACGTAAAGGGAAAGTTCATCTAGGGCGTCTGCACCATCATCATACTGTGATGGGAAGGCATAGTGGTAACCATTCCAATCTGCCTTTTCAACAATTCATCTTCGTGGTATTTTATTCACCAAATGTTCGACCTCTAAGAGTATAATTATTGGACTGTGGTGGCTACCGAAAAGGCGTCACAAGCAGACCAATTAAGGCGAGGCAGTAGATTCGGGTGAGCAAAGTGAAAGGTAGATGTTTGACAGTGTTCTAGTTGATGACAGGAATGTATGTGATCCATCATTCAGTAAACAAAAGTCCAAGTCTTGTCTCACTCTATCATATTTCCTCGAGTGGAGCACAGATTTGAACCCCAGGAAATATGGTGGACGTTGAAGTCACCTACTGTTAACGCCGGCGATGGAATATGGGCGAGGAGATTTGATATTTCTAGAGTACTGAAATCAGAGTTGGGTGTGAGATACAGATTGCAAATATACAATTCAAACGGGACGATGATTTTAACAGCAACAGCAGAAATAGGTGTAACCAGTGGTATTTCACTTGGTGTGAACATCACTTCTCTCTCTGCTATCTGACGCGCAGTCGTATCTCTCACTGATGTAAGCTCTGAGTGTAACCACATCTTTTGTTAATAGATGTGTTTCTTGGAAGCACATGATTAAATGTTCATGTGCGCGCATCAGTACTCTAACATCTTCAATGCGGGACGGAAGACCTCTAACATTTCACTGATACTCATAAATAAAAGGTAATTAGATGAAGGAATAAAGATAAATATATGACAAAGTTAGTTATAGGTGATCCGGTTTTTCTTTTTTTGAATTTTTTATTTTGAGGAAATCGGATGCCCTGGGATCGGGCGGTTCCTCTACCATATCTTCCAGTACACGTGGTGTTGGAGGTGGAGATTTTGATAACTGGGAAGATGACATCCAGAGGAAGCTGTTGTGTGGGTTCCCTTAACAGGGAGCTTATTTGGTGGTTTACCACCTGATGTAGATGTTCCTGTCCGTAAAGGCCAAACTTTAGGGACAGGGATTTTAAGAGAAACGCCACTAGTGTTAGCTTCACTAGGAACCGCATTGTTGATTGCCTGCAGTTACAGGAGCTTTACTTGCTTTCGCAGCGGCGAAAGAGACATCCGGTTTAACGAGGTTTTGTGGACTAAGAGACTTTTTTTATTCTTTGCGGGCGGCAGGAAAGGAAATCTTTTGCTCGGTACAGATTTTTAGGATTGTCTTCTCCTCTTTGAAGGTTGGGCAATCTCGAGATCGAGCTGAATGTGTTGCCCCACAGTTAGCACATTTTTCTTCGCGCAGTTAGTATCATTGTGGCCTTCCTTAGCGCATCGATCACGGATCTCGGTTTTTGGGCAAGATGTTGTAGTGTGACCGTATCCTTGGCATCTGAAACATCGCCGTGGGTAAGGTATGAACGGTCTTACTCAATCCGAGAGGTAACCCACTTTAATCTTCTCAGGTGGTACTGGAATACCAAATGTTAGAATAAGAGATGGTGTAGGCACTTCTGTCTCAGTTTGCCGTTTCATTATCCGTACTTCTACAACATCTTGCATTCGAAGCTCATCAGCTATTTCCTTCAGGGCCATCTCCATAAGGTCTCTGCAAAAGTTACACCCCGGCTTGTATTGACTGTTTTATGACATTCTGCATTTATGTTGATTCTGCCTAAATAACGTAGATGTAATATAGATCGACTCTGTTCGTCATTGTATCTTTCGATTAGAATCGATCCATCTCGCAACTTCTTAATGTTCTTCGGGGAGCCATTCGAATCCGTGATGACCTTATTGATGAGGAACGGCGAGACCTTACGAAAGGAGCCACCTTCCTGACTGTTGCTGATGTTTCCTTCCTGACCACAGATCTGATGTTTTTATATTCTGGATTTAAGCTGTCACTACTATCATTTTCATTTTCCTCGTCCGATAATGCTGAGCGAGGCCTTTTCACAACACTGATATTTTGGTGGTTTTTTCAGATGAACAACCAACCATCGTAGGGTTAATTTGTGATGAACTAATTTTGTTCCCACGAACTGGCGATATAAAAGACCACTCCAGCAGAGCGCACCGTACTGGAGTTAGAGCTAGATTACAACCGGGTTCGCCCAGGTGCCCAGAGGACATCGTTCGAGACTCACTACTTAGAGCCATTCACCCATCGGCACGATAGTTCCCACCTTGGGTT
>JAAAKQ030296433.1:0-10230 GCA_010016005.3 Zanna intricata
ACACACACACACACACACACACACACACACACACACACACACACACACACACACACACACATACATACATACATACACATACAGAGTAACTTCTGTATGTGTGTGTAATTAATATAATCAAATATAATTATTATTAAATATAATTAATATTAAAATATAATTATATTCAAATATAATTAATATTAAAATATGAACAGAATATTACTCTTTTTAGGATCTCCATCATTAAAAGGAAATGATTTCTTTTATAGAGAATTTGCTTGTAATAAACTAAACACACATCTGTTGCATATATATTCCTCATAAGACAAGACGGCGAAGAAAGTAGACAGTATCTCTTCTCATAGCTTCTTTCTCTCTCACCATTACAGGACGCTCATTCCTGTGATAAAGGATAGATTTCTCCATTATAGCCAGAGGTAAAAGGCAGTGATATTACATCTTTTGTCACTCATTACAACCTTAACCATTTAACCTTAAAGATCACCCGAAACGCTTGATATCTCTTAAGCTGCTCAATAAAGGTTTGTCACCACCTCACTATATTCCAAGGGGGTGAATATCTACAAAAGGAAGCCTCTTTTACTAAATTTCTTCTGAACCTAACGAAAGAGTTTTTTAGTATATAAACGAATTCGTTCTTTGAGGCATGTTCGGAATCAATTAATCATATTTTTTAAATTTGTTATTGTCTTATTAAGTAAATGGTGACACTACCGATTTTTCTGCATATAGTAAAAGTAAAAACAATTTCTTATAAATATGAAATTTCATAACATTTTTATTTAATTTATTTGTTTAATTTCGTACTTAAATTAAAAAAAAAAATTATTGTATGACCAGTTAGGCAAATGATGTAATATTTCTTCGAATAGGGAATAAACTAAAAAAAATTCAAATTACTTGAAATTTAAAATAGTTCTGTTTCTGAATTTCTGTGCACGTATAGACTTCAGTTGAAACTGAAAATTTTACGCAACCACAACAGAATTTCTTAATTTTCAGGATTATTTGTAAGCCTAAATGTGATGAGAAAAGTAAAGTGTTTGCGCACGCCCAAGAGTACACACACACACACACACACACACACACACACACACACATATATATATATATATATGTGTGTGTGTGTGTGTGTGCTGAGTAGGGTTTCGTACATTTTTCCTCATCTTGACTTTGAAAATTATTTTAAAATGTATAATAAAAGATACCAGTTGAGTATCATTTCATTCTTTCAGTCGAAAGGTTTAGGATTCGAATGCCAATCCGGCTTGGATTATTTCATAAGCTATACAATCTCTGTTGCCTATTCCCTCTCCCACAAAACGATGTTATTGGTATTATTACCATAGCTAATTTAAATCTGATTATATAAATAATTTTTTACAAGATTTATTTCCAATTAATTTTTTTAATAAATTTATATTTACCCTACTTTTCAATACATTAAAGTTGAAGCACAAATGTATCAGTACCATTGAAAAGTATTTTTAGTGAA
The DNA here is from genome assembly GCA_010016005.3 of Zanna intricata. Taxonomy (NCBI): domain Eukaryota; kingdom Metazoa; phylum Arthropoda; class Insecta; order Hemiptera; family Fulgoridae; genus Zanna; species Zanna intricata. The sequence continues at coordinate 1,499 of JAAAKQ030296433.1, forward strand.
AAAAAAAATGGGCGGGGACATACCAGATAAAAAGGTCAAAAACCATTCCAGGTTATTTAAAAAATAAATTTTTTTGTTTGTTTTAAAATTATCCTAACCGAAAAAACCTCTTCCGTAGAAGAATAGTAATGTATCTATCTTTCATCCAGATGGTTTGGAAACGATCAGAGATGATATTTTTTCTAAAAATTTCAATAATTCATTTTCTCTAAATTGATGACTTAGGAATTTTACAGAATCCCAGTAAAGGAAAAGTGTAAATCTAAACAAAAATTTCTTAGAAAATGTATTACAAATTATTCAAAATTAAAATTTGAATATTATCGTTTTTTAAACGGTTTTTGAGTTAGGAATATAATTAATAAAGCCTAGAATTTTCAAAATAATTAAAATTAATTAATTAAAATTTTGGGTGTAGTAATAAGAATAAATCTATTTAAACGTGACAAGATAATTCATTTTATTTTACGCATTATCTATCAAAGGAGAAATTCCGACAATTTTTTTTTTTTTTACAAAAATGCAATTAATTATTAAACTAAGCTGTTACATGATGTATAAAGGTGTGAATAAAACCATAACGTACATATATAATATAAAAAAGTCTAACCTAGCATCAAAAAATAATTTATTTTAAATAAATTAATTTTTTTTCATAAATTACACAGAAAAAGTAGTTTTTATACTGAAATAGGGATGATGCTTTTTCTCGTCTTTTTTCATAGACTATTAAAAGCAATAAAGTTTTAATTGTGAGTGTAATTTGTTACCCAAGCAATGTCACGTCACATGCCTTTAAAGAGTTTAAGTATTTATAACCTCAGCTTCATAGTTTAAAGCGTTTAAAGACCATATATTATTATATACTGATTTAGTGTACGTGTTCGCGATCACTCGTGTGCGTGTGCTCACGTCAGTCTCTTGGCAAATGTCAAATTAAATATATAAAAGTACAAAGGACATTCTTCCTGTGTTACTAACAACGGATTATGTGAGACACCATTGTTTAAAAGTTAGATCGGTGTATATCTTTCTATTTAATTCGTACTTCCAGAGTTTATTTTTGGTTATTCTATTTTTGATTGCATGTGTCATCTCAATTCTTTTAATCAATATAAGCTATTCGTTTTATTTTATCTGTCCTTTATTAGCTTTTTCTCTTTTTGTTATCTTATATCTCATGTATGTGGAAGCTAGCTATAAATTTACGATGTTAAGAATTTTTCATTATTCTTTAGCATTACTAGAACCTATTTATTAACTTTATTACCTCTAGAAAAATTATAAAACATATTCCAGTTTGATTTATTAATTAGTAAAATATTGTACAAATTCTCAGGTAACTGTTCAAAATGTTGTGATTATTATATACTGAAAAATATATTTAATTACATGATTTTGGGTTATTTCAACCCAAATTATTGTTTTTTTTTTTCTAATTAAAAAATTACATTCATCCTCCGTGATATGGCTTTGTGAAAATTGGTTCCAGCTAACAATGCCTAAATTTAAAAAAAAATTAATTCGACAAGGTAACGAATGTTCAATATTATATTTTATTTTGTTTACAATTCAATAATATTACTTTCTAATAAAGTAGATAATCAGGAATTATTAAAATTTACGCGAAATTTAACTTCATTTGAGATGTAAGAACTCTAATTCAAAATTTTCCTTACGTCTCAAACAATTTAAAATTTTGATAATAATGACTGAATTACTACTTTTTTTTTTAAAATTAAGAATTTACATCTATACTTTGCGATGTGGCTGAAAGTTCGTCGGTCATTCATGACAAACGAACTTCCAAATCCATAATTTGGGAAAAAATAAATTTGACAGAAATTTTTTTTTTTTACAATTCAACAATATTACTTTCTGATATAGTAAATAATCAGGAAATATTAAAATTTATTTAAAATTCAACCTTCAGTTGAGATATAAGAAACCCCAAATCAAAATTTTCCTTATTCTCAACCAATTTTTCAAAAACCTCAATCGAATTAAATCTTTCAACAATCTAAGCTAAAGGACAAAATTTATGATTTTATATATTATTATTATTTACAGCAAAGGCATAAAGTAAAATAAACATCAACAGATACATATACGTTTCCATAAATAAAACATTTATTAACCAATAATTTAGTTTTTTTTTGATTTAAGAAGTTTAAATTATATTAAGAACTAGGGAAATATTTTTTTAACCAATAAAAATACTTTTATTCTAGTATAATAATATGGAGTAGTATTATTCTAAACTTCTACTACCATTAATTTTTATAAGTTTCATATAATTCAACAAGGAAAAATACTACTAAAAAATTTCATTTAAAATTTAATAAAGTAATCTCTTCAAATGTCTTCTAGTTTTAAAGAAAAATTCTTCTTTAATTTGTAAAAATCCGTACACTTAAAAACCAATTTTCATCTTAAAAACTTAAAATTTTCATCTTAATCTTAAAAAATATCATTTAAGGAGCGAACTCTTCAATAATATGACCTCACTTCGTGAATGGAGCTCTCTAATACCTGGTTAGTTAAGGTTTGCATTGCTTCTTAAGTTGTCTTTGTGCATTATATTTTATAGATCCGATCCAAAATATCGAGATCACTCCTGAAATGTCTCGATTTTAATTATAATATCGTGATTTCTCAAAACTGACTTTAGTTTCTGATGAAAACGGAAAATTAAGGAGTGACTACGAATTCACTTAGAAACATTATCACCAATTAGTCAGTGATGAAGGTTGCTATACCAATGTAATGTTTTATACACTGTGAATGCATCCTCCAAAGTATAACAAAAATCTAATTGCTGCAATCAAAATTAGGATTGAATACATTTTACTTAAATCTTTCCTATTGTAATCTTTATTAATATTTTTATGATTTTCATGTAGCCACTGATTTGATCAGTCTATTTTTTTTTTCAAATTCTCCCATGCTTTAGTTTTCTTTGAAAAATTAATTAGACTATAACGGTACTTCTTAAGTTTGAAGAAGACTGAATAATCGAGATCGTTTTCAGAATTTATTGAAGTAATAATTTTCTAGATTGTTTTTTATTGCTACTTAATGAACAAAAATATGAGATCCTGGGATCCTAGAGGTTGATTTGCTTTTTTCTAATAAAAAGAAAAACATACTTGGCTGACATATAATGTTAAAATTATTCTCCCTAATAATTAAAACAGAACTACTTTGGATAAAAATGTAACCTTAACTTTAATAACAGTGATAAAAATAAATTTTTTATTAAATTTTACGATTTTATTATTTTGTGAAATAGCAGCAAACAAATTCAAAAAATAAAATGTTTAAAAATAATCAATTCATACATATATTTATTAAAATGAATAAATATAAACAATTAAATAAATATAAGCCTACGTTTATGAAACGTATTAATATATGTTGTTTTCGTCGCAAAAATCAAAGATTTATCATATTTGCTGAAATCTTTCTACAAATAATTTGATTGTGAAATGCTTTTCTGTTAAAAATAAATCTTTATTATTCGTAATATTTCTATAAATTTATTTACATTCTTTTTAATAATCATTTCTTTTCGTGATATAAATTATTACTTTTTTTTTTTTTTGTTACATTTTATTATTTTTAAGCCAGAAAAAATACTTTATATATATTTTTTACTCCATTGTATAAAATTACAACAAAGGAAAGAAAATATTTTAACTAAAATGGAAAAAAAAAGACTTCATATTTCATCCTACAGGTATATCTAGCCTATTTATCTTCAAAGCGAATGTCAATAACTAATTCGATTAATTAACAACGTAACATAATATATTCAATAAATTAAAAATTCTTTGTGTCAGTTCAAAAAAAAAAAAAAAAGAAAAAAAAAGCTGGTCCGTACTGAATAATTTAAAATGAAAGCCTTTATCCTTCTTCCATCACCCATACACTACCTACCTATAAACCTTCTATAAACTCTATTCATACAGAGGATTTGTCGCTTCTCCATGAAAAAAAAAGCTGTATAATGCAACCATGTGTATGATATAGTAATTGTTTTATTATAATTAAACATATGAATTTTATAATTGTGCACTTTTATTAATGTCCATTTAAATATAGTAAAATATTTTTTTTACTATTATGAAAATGTGATCCAAACTTGTTAATTTATACTAGGAGAAAACATTACAAAAACTAAATTCATAAAATATACATATTCAGTGAAACAGATAAAAAAAGTATTAATCGATATGTATTCAGTATCATGAAGATAAATACTGCCAAAGAATATTTTCAAATCAGTTGCAAACACTTATGGAAATTTGAGTTGAAGTAAGAGATGATAATACACAACTGCAATATAAAATTAAAGAAACTATCAAACGAGAAGTCTCAGAAATGTCAATTTAGCTTTCTTTTAGTAATAGGGTAGCATAAAAAAAATTGCATGCTCAGATTAATAGGCCCCAGTAAGTAAGTTATTAGTCATAAGCAGTTTTAAAAATTTCGTACTCTTTATAAAAAATTACTAGCTCCTTATTCCAGACTTACTATAAAACGTTTTTACTTTATTTTAAATCATCAAAACTCTATTGATTCTCATTGATTTCTACAGTGAGCGGAATGTTTAGTTAGATATTTAATGTACCCTTTAGTACCCCTTTAATAAATTACATACACTGTCTACACGCTGCAAGTAAAACTGAAACCAAATCAACTTGCAATTAAAAGAGTTACAAACAGTAAATTTATAAATCACAGATAATGACAATGTATTGTATGATCATACATGTATCAGATATAATCTGAATGTAGAGAAGGCACAACTATTTTCAGGAAGAATGATAATTTTACGTTCCTGGCTTTTATAGTTACAAACCTGGGTTCGAATCCCGGTCAGGATGGAATTTTTCATATCCTACATTTCCATACTCCACGCACAAGCTTCAAGCTTTTGTGGCGATATGATCAAACTAAAAAAACAAACGACGAAAATTATAAATAAGATATCGATAAAAGAAAAATAGATAAATATATAAAATTAAAAAAACACGACTGCCAAAAAAGCATTGCTTCTTATGGTAGAATAATTACTAATACAGGATAATTAAATAGCGTGCGGGAGAGAATTTTTTACATAGTATAATTTTTTCCAGTTAAAAATTTGGTTTATCACACACACGCATGCGCGTACACAAACGCATGAACAGATATAAATATCTACAGGCTACTACAATCCTGGTAACGTAAGAATTTCAAAGCGGGGTGATATATCTTTTTATTTTTTCGATGAGTTGCGAAGGAATGCATTTACGCACGTCGCATGGGGTGTTCATGAGGGTGTTTAGGACTCAGAACCGGGGACACTAGTTGTCCCAAGCTAGCCCACCTAGCGAACTAAATAGCCTTGCATTACTTAGCCTCGGGGAGGTGCCTTTGGGTTTGAAAGATCCACCACCCATCCAAGCCAGTTCGGCCAAATGAGAACTCAGCATAGGGCTATCCGTCATCCCGTCCCCCTCCGGTCTGGTACTTCACCACCACCTGGTGGACTTCATCCGTATCTCCATCCTCTGATCTTCTGTTTCTTCTTATGGTTTCCTGGGATCTTCCTCTTCTTCTGGTTTTCTGATCTTCGGATTTTTTTTTAATTTTATTTAAATTATTTTTTTTTTTTATTATTTTTTTTTTATTTTATTTATTAATGATTGTGTATTTTTATTATTATTTTTTTTTAATTTTTATTTATTTATTATGTGTGTGTAACTGTTCGTGCAGTGGTGATACATCTAATTTGGTTCAGCCGTTGAGCTGCTACAGTGGAAAAATCATACATACATACATACACCCTAAATATGTTACACTCCTTTTTGGGCAGTCGTTAAAAGAAAAATTAAAGAATTTGTATATATAGCTTTCAATTTTTATTCGGCTGCATTCTCAGTATGTTTATTAAAAATATAGATATATCATAGGTAGATTTTTTTGGAGAAATACTTTTCATGTCTAAGAGATTTATGTTTCTATTATAAAAGGACTTTTGAGTCCTTTTATAAAAAAAAAGCAGGAATGTAACTCATGATATATAATTCTCCACAGTTACAGAATCCTCTTAACATCTCCCAATATTCTACCTTCAACAAATTTCATCCAAATATGATGATAAATAAACATAAATCCTTTCACAGGATCTAGTTGAACTATATATATATATATATATATATATATTGGGAGGCTTCTATATGCCAAACAATTTTACTATAAAGATTTACTTCATCAGAGATGGCTCTTTATTAACGGAAGAAAAATAAATTATTTGTTTCAGATAATGATTTATTATCATATTATTGATCAGTAATTATTGCTTTAATCTAGAGTCAAAATACTCTAATCTCCCGGTGGATTATTAACGGAATTGATCCCTCTTTCCTGGTGAAGCTTAATGATTTCTAATTATAGGTTTAATTTAGAAATACAGCGCATTTATATTAAGGATATAGATATAAACTGTTTAAGTTACTGTATTTATTTTATTATAATATTTAATGGGAGAGGCTTTCCCTACGGATCTGTTGTAATCTATACAAAATGCCTAAACTGAGGCTGATGTGCTTAGATAAATCTAGCCCACCAATTTCTTTCTAAAACAATACAATGAACATACAATTATTTAGATACTGATTTTTTTGACGAATATTTCAATTGTAATAGAATGCCTTCTTATTTTATCTTGTACTGTTTCAAGTTAAGTGTTTTAACTTATTTTATTCAGGAGTTTTAAAATACCAAGAAATATAAAAATTCGAATATAATATTTTAATTTATTAACTACACAGCCGGAAAAGTAAGAACAATTAAACCTGAAAAACCAAGTTATTTTTCCTATTTTTTTTTCTTGAGAAAGAGAGTTTTATAATTTTAATTAAACAGAGGAAGAAAAGAAAAAATAAAATTAACAATTTCAATAAAAAGTTAACAAATAAAAGAAATAAAAAGATTAACATACACACGTTCAACGATACAAACACCCACACAAAAGAAAAGAACATTATTGCCAATTAACACATTATATTTTACTTGACTAAAGTATTTTTGTAAAGATTATAAAAATCTTTTTTTAAAGTTTCATACATTTTTGTAGAAGACATTTTTTATAGTATAAAATAAAGTTTTCAACTTATTTTATATGTATGAAGTTTTTTTCTTTTTAACAGCGGTTGGATAACGATTCATCTGTTTTACTAGTAAAGGGTTTTTCTCCACTTCTGGGTCAAACAAGGCTTGCAATATCCTATTTAAAAACAAAACACAAGTTAAGAAGAAGAAGAAGAAAGAAGTTTTCTTTTATCCTGTTTATTACATATAAAACTTTAGTAAGATTATTTGTTTAAAAGTTTAACTGTGACAAAATGTAATATACTTTTTACAAGATTATATTGAAATGTTTATTACAGCGTTACATTTTTTTATTATTTTTGACATAATTGTTTTTAAGTTCATAATTTTAATTTTTATTTAGCCTTCGTAAAATTTCAATGCGTAATATATTTAGCAATTAAAACTTTTAGAAAGAAGAAAAGTGCTTAAAACCTTTAATCAGTCACTTTTAAACGAAGTTTTAATTTACTATCTACGCTAAAATCTCTTTAAAAAATATGTAAACAGCTATGTTAAATAGTTATTGAAATATATTGGACAAAGGAGAGTGCTAATAATCTAAAACTAAATTTTTTTTTATTAAAAGAATCGTTATTAACTTGTAAAGCTTTACGTTACGTATAAATTAAAAGTATTTACTCCTGTAAAAATAATAATCAATAGATTGGAGGATTAATCAATCTTTCAAAACAGTTTCCACTGTTTTCTTATTTGATTATAGTTTAATAACATTTGCCGACATAAAAATATAAATTTGGAAAATCTTCTATTTAAATTATTAATTAAATTAAAGCTATTGTTTTTGAAATTAAAAAATGTTATTGAACTAAAATTGTTAAGTTATTAATGATTTTAAACACAGTTCCAAATTTATGGTTTTGATTTTAATTAAAATTTTTTAATTGGTTTATCAATTTACGAAATTTTTTTTTCCAAATTATAATAAAAAAATCAATAAATACATTAATATACTTTACTATGACTATATCCATAGAAGTCGGTGGTAAAAATTATTTTACAACATTAATTTTTTTAACCATAAACCGAACGAGAGTAATAGTATTATATTACTCAAATGATAAATCTTTTAATAACAAGTTCGCTACTAAGGTGATCGCAAAAATAATATGGGAGTATAATAGTGAATTATATAAATTGTGTTCGGTTTTATTGTTGAAAACAATACAAATTTATTACATAAATTTTATTGTACTAAAGTTAAGCAATATTAAAAACAGAATTGGATTATTTAAATAAAATTAATTTTGAAAATTCCAAAAAAAAAAAAGGACAAGAAAGTAAGGAGTTAAGAGTATTAGAGTGATAAAAACAGTGGAGGGCGATTTTTCAAGGCTCTATTAGATTTGCATTCGAAGAGAAGAAAAATAGGTTTGGAGAAGTTTTACGTGTAACATATTTTTTACTTCCCAGATCAGAATGAATAAGCTATTTCATTTTAAAATTAAGCCGGCCTCCGTGGCCGAGTGGTAGCGTCTCGGCTTTTCATCCGGAATTCCCGGGTTCGAATCCCGGTCAGGCATGGCATTTTTCACACACGCTACAATTCATTCATCTCATCCCTCTGAAGA
>JAAAKQ030296488.1:0-10230 GCA_010016005.3 Zanna intricata
AAAACGCACAAAAGTGTATGTAAAAATTTTACTTCACAATGTGATTTTGATACCATAAACTAAATCTTATGCCTGAAATAGAGTAGTCTGTTATCAACTTCTTAAATGGATTGAAGTTATCTTGAAACTTTTCAAGAGTCTATCAAGCTATCTCACAGTTAGTTACTTGATCCTATAAGTTACTAAACATCTAGGGTGGGTATATGGGTTGGAGATTAAAGACTGTGTTAATTATCTGCATGGAATTTATTTATTAATACATCTTGAAACTTAAGATATCTGAGGTGTACTTCAATTAAATAAACAAAGTCCAAAAAATGGAAAAATAATGTTTAAAGAAAATTATATCTTACCTGAGCAACAGTGATCCCTCCTTCACTTTTCATGTTATGTCTCCCTATTGATCGTCTCTGACAGAGTACTCTACTTACTTTGAGAAATACAACAAAATTAATAAAAAGAATTATGCATGCAGGAGCTATGAAGGAAATATAATATAAATTGCGATTTTGTGGAGAAAAAAGGCAAACATCTGGATCTGAAGATTTATAATAACTGAATCCAGTATATGCCACTGTGCCACTGACAATACAGAAAGGTACACCTATAAGAAAATAAAAAATACAATGTATATTAAATGATTTCTTTATATTTTATTCATCATTATGTTCCAATAAAAAGTTTTTTCCTACATATATTCAAAAGATTACATAAGAGAAATTTATGTATCTTAACTAATATTTCTGTACATTGCATAGGACTGTGTTTTTTAAATAAAAAAATTTGCTTTCAATTTGATAGCTGATTCTTATGTACTTTTACACACTGAATCCAAATACAACATCAATCTTTCTCCGTCATGTAAGGACTTTTCACAAAAAATTTCAAAATGTTTTTAAACGTATATAAACCAGTTTTTAATTAAATTTAGAATTTATTTACAAGTGAAATGAAAAACAAAATTACTTTTTAATATTGTTTAAACTAGTGAAAACAACAGTAAATTATTACGGCCTTACAAAATCTTTTTCTTTTTGTTTTGATGCTCCTTTCAGTGCTTTTCTTCTGTGGTCTTGCAGCGGGTCATCCTTTTTTAACCTCCAACAGTAGCCAGCTATCATGCTCACATTCTTTCTCTGGTAGCTTCAATCCATCCCTTTCATGTCTTGATGTGCAAACTTTTTCTTTCAATGTTTTTCATACCAACTTTTAAGGTTTGTCTTGATGGCCATTCTTTTTATTATAGTGCTGCTTTTTGTCATGACTATTCTACTTGCACAAAAACATGTATATTTGGTAAAATCTCTTTGTTGTCCAAGTAACAAAGAAAGTATCTTTAAATTGCCACAAATTGTCCAACCTTTATCCTCATACCAAAGTATAATTAAATAGCTCAAGATTTGCAAATGAACAGAATGCCCCCTTTTCAACGAATCAATGAAGTGTCTCCATTCAGAAACCTTACTGTAAATGTGGAATTGTTCCATGAGTTCAAGTAAATTATCATCATCACAGTAAATTAATGCACCATTTTGAGAAAAATATTGAACAAAATTTTTTTCTGTGTCCCTAAACCAGAAAAAGTAGTGCCAGTATATAGCAAATTTTTTCTTTCAACCGTAAGTCTAAAAGTTCAGCGGAGTCCTTAGGAAGATTTAAGTCCCTCCCAAATCATTTAATCTGGGTTGCCTGAACAGTTTTTGTTCATCACTTCAAGGATCATAATCATAATTTTCATCATCCACTTCATTAGCAGAGGCCTGTGAAACCATTTCTTGATCATATATATCATCAAATTTACCTGGTGGTGAAGCAGGTATTTCTGATCCATGAAGAACGGGATAAATTGCTGATCAAAAATTTGGGGAAAAATGTTCTTTTTGTTTTTTAAATTGAATTCCTGTATTTTGCATAAACAGAAGTAATAATCACACTATACCTCCAAACCACAGGCACTCTAAAGCAGGTCTTTTACTTTGTGATCACTGGCTCTTCAACACATGAACAAATCTTATGAGCCCAAGATTTGTCTTTGACTCCTAATTTCACGCCAAAATAAATAAAATAATAATAATGTACAAACTAATAATGATAAATTCTGCGATACTTCTTTGTTGTTTTATTTTGATAAATTTTCCACAAATATAGCAAAACATCAGGTGCATTGACACACTCTCTTGATACATTTGGAATTTAATTTAATAAAAATTTGTAAAATACAAGTTACAAAAAATTACATTTAAAATGTAAGAACATAAAAAAAGTTGAACAACATAACATAAGATAATTCACAACAGAACATAATATAAGTACAAAAAAAAAAAATAAAAAATAAATAAATAAATAAATATATATATATATATATATATATAATTTATATTAAAAAAAAAAACATTTAAATGAATGAAGCTGTCATAAATCAACAGCACAAATACATACCACAGTTGTAAAAAAATATATACTGAATTTAATTTTTTGTCTATAGAACCACATTGTGGTGGTGAGGAAACAGATATTGCAGTTACAGGAAAATGATCAGACACATAGTAACTTGAAAGTGCCTATATGTACAGTTATTTACAGATTTATTACTACTTTTAACCTCTTTATCATACATAAATCCACTATATTTTCATTCAGAATATCAACTTCTTGCATTTTCATACATAAAAGAATTATGATTGTTTATTTAAAGAACAGTTTAACAAAATGATTCTTTACAATAGGCTAACATTTAGAAATAGAAAAAAAAAACAACAAATTGTGAGAAAAACTTACATAATGAATTTTTAAATATTTTTCTGCTTTTTCAGTGCCAAATATTAATTGAAATCAATAGATAGATTTCAGACATTTTTACAATCACAGACCTGTGTTATTACTGTACATAATAATGAAATATCTAATAATTTTAATCTTTTACGTTTATAATTAAAAAGAAAACTAAAACATTGTTTGTCAGTACTAGATTTGTTTTGATTATTTCAGATGATATTAAATGTAATGAACAGAATTATAGAGGATATGAATTTTAGTTTATTTGCATACAACAGTCATTGCTTTCTATAGTAATAGTTACTAAATATTGGTATGATTAAAGAGCTATAAAATATAAAGGCATTTATATTGGCAAATTACTACTAGCTGAGAAAGTAAGGTACCTTACCTTATACCTTATACCTTCTAAGCATTGAAGAGTAATTACTTTCATCAATTTAAGAATCTTTTGATTCGTTCCACTTATTTAATATAAGGTGATTTGTGGTATTAAACCAGTTATAATATTAAGGAAACAAAACTTTGCTTGCTTTAACAAACAAAACTAAGTCCAAATTATAACAATAAGGTTATATCTATTTCAAGGTTGAATAAATATAAATAAGTAATTAACCACATTAAAAAAAATAATTAACCATAAAATTAAGCTTCTGGAACCAAACTAATGGCTCAAAATACTGCTGGTAATGTGACATGTTACAATTCAGTAACTAATACTGTACAACTATAATAATAATCCCTTTTTTATCATATAATTTTATAGTTAAAAAATGAAAAAAAATATTATTGTTGTTAAGATAATAAGTACAATTATCTTTTCTGCTAAGATCACTGTAGTTTCTATGTTTAGTACTGCTCACGTTTCTTAGCTTCATTCTTTTATCTGTTGTTGATGTGTTATGGAATCACTCCATTATCAAAACTTAATGTACTGAGTGAGTACAATAAATTTTGATAATAGAGTTGGTCAAGAATGGTCAGTGAATTGACAACATATCAACAAGAAATAAAGGAATGAAGCTAAGAAAGCTGAGCAGATCAAAAATGTAGTTTAAAATAATTATTTTATGTTTTGGGTCAGGCGAATGCATATTGATTATAAACAGACTGAATATCAGCATGTGTGTATGTGATTATATTTTTTATTATTTAATGGTATATGACAGACACCCAGTAATCACTTAGGGTTCAACAACAATGATTACATATCAACTGTGATTAAATGAGTTATCAAAATAGGTTGAAAGATTAAAAATTTAAATTTTAACAAATATCTTAATTTCATTAAAATGAGAAGTAAAAAATTGCAAATGAATATGAAATAAACTTACCCCAGGCGAAAAGCATTCTTTTCATCATGAATCTAGATTTAGATGTTGGAAATACAGTAATTAATAATTGATACATATTAATTGCTTCAACTAACATCCATGCTAATGATGTAAGAACAAGGTAATGTGTTGATAATGCAACGTACATACATACATCAGTTTGATCAAAGTAATTCTGAATATGTTCTTTTAATGATAATGTCAAATAAGAAATATTCATTAATAATAATGAAAAACATAAATTTAAAAGAATTTTACCAGATTTATCACGATTCAAGCACCTGGAACAGAAAGACTATCACACTATTTACAGATTACATAATCTTGATTACTATACTTACAAGCTTTCAGAAAATTATTATTTTAAAATTTTGTTCTAATTTTAAAGGGCTGAATTGCGATATAAGTCTTATCAGAAGCAGATATTCTAATGCCACCTTCTCATTTTCCCTATGTTATTGTGGTTTCCTATATTAGCAGTATATACAGGAATCAAACCATTGCAAATAAAGGTTTTAGTATAATACAAAAAAACTGATGTTCATAAAATTTGATAAATCAAGTTTTTGATAGTATTGTTACAAAACTGATATAAAATAGTTGATTATAAGCATTTGGCTTGTTTTATAAGGTTATTTACTTCTGGAATTAATCAGTTTCACTTATTGAAATCTGTTCTGTGAGTATGTTTTTATAAAGGACTTCTCATTAGAACTGTAACTTAGATATGAGCAAGTCATGACCAATGCATTCAAATGCCTTAGTTGATTGCAGAACTTCCTGGAAGCAATTCCTGTCCTGTCCAGTGCATTCATTATTATTAGAGATTAAGGTAAATAAAGCCTGTCTTTATCTATCTTTACTGAATTTGAAAGCCAACCTGATCTTTACTCAGTAAGTGTTCCAAATTACAGTAATTTGATTAACTACTTTTTCAAATATTTTTGAAGGAGAAGGGAAGTAAAACTATTGGCTAATAATTATTCAGTTTCTTATGGTCTTTATCGTTATTTTAAAAAATTGATTCATAATAATTAGTAAATTTCATTGTTTTAGCATTATAAATTCTGTATGAAGTCTCAGTTTCCTACCCATATGGTGTATTAAGATAACCAAAATATGAATACACTGCGAAAATAATCACATAGTAAATTGTTATTTAATAACATTCTACTAATAAATGAATATTTTAATAAATACATAGGTCAAGTTGATTGGAGGACTTTGAAAATATCTAAACTAAACTGTTAGATTGTCAGCTTAAATTAAAAACAAATAATAATAAATGTAAAATAAAAGATTTACTTTAGTTAATCCAAAAAATAAATTTATGGTTCACTTATCAAGTTTATAAACCTTCTTGAAATTAATGCATTTAGGACCCAACTATTGAAATTTGAAAGTCGCCATTTGAATGGCGACAACCTATCAGAATCGAATGGACCAACAGAATTTGACGATCATGACAGCAACTCCAAGTAGTCTGATTTGGAAGACTAACACAACTTCTCCGAGAGCTAGTTCTTTATGCCAACAAAGTGACTGGACACAAACTGTAAGTACTCCACTGATGCATCAAATTGGGGACCTTATTACATGGGAAGGGATGAATTTACCAAGTGGAATGGGCATGAGCCTCCATCAAGAACTTCCACACAAATTATAATAATTTCATGCAAAAATTAACCATTTTTAAACACAAATAAACCATGTAATCTGTTTTATTACTGCAACTTTAGTTTTGAACAACTTGGGTCTGATAACATGAAATGAACTATTGAGAAAAACTTGTATTAGAATGACAATATTTAGATTTAACTTTTCCAGCAATTTTCCATTTTTTAAATATAAATGAACTATCAAATTTTTTTATTACTTTATTTTTTAAACAAACTGTCTCTTATGTGATGTCAAAATATCAGTCACTGATATAAACTGTAATATAAAACTGTTATTTTAATAGCATATGGTGAGGAACTCTTAATGGATATGTTATATATTGTCTAAGGAACAGTCTTTAAAATTTTTGATTGAATGTTTTCAATCAATCTTAAATTTTTAGAAAAAAGATTCTTTTTTATTTGTATTCTAAAGTTAACTGAACAGGTATAAGAAGTGTGGCTAGAAAATTATTTTTTTAAATTTTTTTCCTTAACAACTTTCACATTGTCCTCTTCAACATACTACTCCTCTTCATGATCCCTACAGCGCTCCATTCAAATTTTCCATTGTTCAAAACAGTGTTTCAGATGTTCAGTTGTTCAAAATCATGTTTATGGTCTCTGTCGCTTTTTCTTCACTGACAGCTTCAACTGTCTCAAACCTAGTTCCTTTCAATGCTTCCTTTACTTTTGGGAACATAAAATAGTCACATGGAGCTAGGTCTGGTGAGTAGGGTGGATATTCCAGCACAGGGATCCTGTGCTTAGTCAAAAACGACTTAACAATCAGTGGAGTGTGGGCTGGAGCATTGTCCTGATGAAAAATCCATGATTTGTTCTTGCACAACTCAGGTCGCTTTCTTCTTACTTGCTCACAGAGAGTTGTTAGAACCTCAAGATAATATTCCTTATTTACTGTTTGACCTTCAGGGCGGATGAGATTGCCTATTTTTTCAACGTTTTTATCCGTTTTCAAACTGGAAGAACATGGATCATCTTCGATTTCTTCTCATCCTTCTTTGAACTGTTTATGCCACTCCAAAACCTGTGTGCATGACATACACTCATCACTGTATGTACACTTGTTTACAGAGAGAATAGGTCTCTGTTGCGGGCTTGCCGAGTTTCACAAAAAATTTCTCGTTAAATGTGTTGCTCTATTAAAATGACTACCATTTTTCCAACAAGCAACAGGTACACGAACTGACACAAGCAAAGGCTGTGGCCCACCTGAACAGCCTGCAGTCATCACATCAACTGGAATGTAAAGGGGGGAATTTCAGGTAACTCGACAATATGGCGTTTGACCTCGCTGTTTGTCTTACAAAAAATCAGCCCCGTTATTTTCTAGCCACACCTCGTGTATTAAAACTTAATTGAAAAAGTGCTATTAATAAAAATTGTTAGTAATATTATTAATGAATCCAACTGCATGATTTAAATTGAATCAAAGTTGTTTAAATGCTTTAATAAAAGTTTTTATTACAGGCAAAAAAGGAAAAGTTAGACGCAAACACAACAGTACCAAAATCAACAGTTTCCTTCATGATTTCAGTCATAACCTACGATCACTTGCGCTGTTAGATTAAATCTTTGTACAAATATTACTATTTAGACTGTTTATTTTTTATCATCCTTTTGTCAATTCCTCAGAACAGTAATTGTGTGCATGTTTTCGCACAGACTGGTTAAATTAGACAGGGTTGATATCACGAGTGGAAGGGAGTGAGGATGTGTACCATCTGTTAGTTCAACTCGAGTTAGTTCAAACATGTGAGTAAGCACGTTGCCTATATTTTTAGGCTGAACCTAACAACACGAGTAACCACATGAGTGATTTTTGGTGGATGGATTATTTGTTTATATTATATTCAGTTTTTTGTTTTTGTTTTTTTTTTTTTTATCTTAGTATGACATATAAGTTTAAATTTTATGAATAAGTGTGAACAATGAACAGAAATAACAAACTGCAGATTTTGAGTTGGTTAGAAGAGGAGGAACAAGATGAAAACGTTTCCCTTCAAAATGGCGACAACCTATCAGAATCGAATGGACCAACAAAATTTGATGATCATGACAGCAACTCCAAGTAATCTGATTTGGAAGACTAACATAATTTCTCCGAGAGCTAGTTCTTCATGCCAACAAAGTGACTGGGCACAAACTGTAAGTACTCCACTGATGCATCAAATTGGGAACCTTATTACATGGGAAGGGATGAATTTACCAAGTGGAATGGGCATGAGCCTCCATCAAGAACTTCCACACAAATTATAATAAATAAATTGCGTGAAATGAAGTCCATGGCAAATGATTCTAGGACAGTATATGATTTGTGGAAATTATTTTCCTGACAATGTAGTGGATGAAATAGTACATTATATAAATGAATAATTATTAGTTAGGAACCAGGAGTATATGAGGGGTGATAGGGATACCCTCAAATATATGCCTTTTGTGAAATATAAGCCTTTTTCAGTGTTTTGTATGTGGCTGGTGTCAAGAAAGCCAACCATTTGAACTTAAATGAATTATGGGCAGATGATGGCATGGCTCCAAATTTCTTTGTGGCAAAAATGTCAAAAAAAGGCATTTCCAAACATTGTCCAAACCATCAGATTTGACAAAAAGAATAAAAGATTAATCCGTGCAGCTAAAGACAACATAGCACCAATAAAGTACATTTTTGAGGAGTTTGTAAAAAAGTGTCTGGAATTTAAAATGTTGGTGAAGTTACAACACTTGACAAAATGCTAGTGGCATTTAGAGTTAAATGCAAACTTAGACAGTACATAGCTAATAAACCCTTTTAAATAAAAGATCAAGATTTACACCCTAGTCAATGCAAGAACTTTTTCTTACAAACAATCTTGAAATTTATCCTGATAAGCAGCTGCAGGGAGAGTATAACATTGGCAATGATGTAGTTAGTGCTGTAAAATGTATGGTGATGCTTATCGACCACTCCAATTGAAATGTTATGATAATTATTTTATGGACATTCACCTAGTAAAATGATCTTTATTTAAATCACAGGCTAACTGTAGTAATTGCTTTGTGTAAAAAAAAGCGTCAGTTGCCATTAGAACTTGATAACTTGCAGCAGCATCTAATACTAACTTGCATCAGCATCTAATACATAGTTCAATGTTTGCTTACTCCAGAAACCCCAATACGCTGACCTCCTGCATGAAAAAAAGGAAAAAAATGTCTTGGTTGCTTCAAAAATGGCTTGACTAATGAGGAAAGTGGTGATCAACAAAAACCATGACTGATCACATTCTATAACCTTACCAAAGGTTAGATGTGTGATAGATGTGGTCGATAGAATACAAACTGAATACTGTGTTACTAAGATAAAAAACAGATGGCCGTTTACAGTATTTTGTTCTTTGTTGAACATTGGGCCATAAATGGTAATATAATCCTAAATACTAAAGCAAATACTCTCTTGCCATAATGAAAATAAACTGAGCTGGCAAGGGCACTTGTACTCTTTCACTTGACAAGACAGTCATCGCTGCTGAATTTGTCAGTTTCATTATGACAAAAGATCAAAAACATTGTGGGAACCCTTGAATTACTGGAACCTCCTCGTGAAGCTGACCCAAAGACCTGATGTGTTTACTGCCCCGTTCAAAGAACAGACTCATGCAAGCCAGATGTGGTAGTTGTAATCATATGTTTATAAGGATTGTACTACATCTACAGTACTGACTTGCTTCCAGTGTGCAGCTGCTGCGGTTCTACCATAAGATTCAGATTATATATTGTGCCTAGCTGCTTTTGAGGTATTACATGTGAGAGTACACAGTTTTCATAATATTTCCATGTTCATAATACACTCAGAACTGTATAATGTTGCAAGGCAATTCCTTTTATTACCATTTTTTTAATGATATCTTTCTTTTTTTACACTAGTTTTTTTTTTAGTAAAAATTTTTGTTTGTACATGCTAAAATGCTAAACATAATACAGTTATAAGATGCATAAAATATTACAAAATATTGTAATATTTTTTTAACTTTATATGTCAAATAAATAATGCTTTTTAATTGTATTTTTTTTTTTTTTTTTTTTTTTTTTTTTTTTTGTTTAACCTCCGGAACCACTGTTAAGTTATATCTTTTTTAATTGTATTATGTGTTTTTATTCATTTTTATCGTATGTTAGATTTTACCTACAATAGTAATGGGGTGATGTCTAATGGTGCAAGTGATAGCAGGTTAATCATTTTATGGTTTTAATAACTTTTATTGGCATGAAAAGTAATAAAAAGTTACCTGTTTCCACTAGAAAGAAACAATTTTAATAGAACCAATAATTCACAAGTTATTCACAATGCTTGAATTTTCATTATCAAAATAGTTTGATCCAGTTTATTAAAAGGTCCCGGGTTCGAATCCCGGTCAGGCATGGCATTTTTCACACACGCTACAATTCGTTCATCTCATCCTCTG
>JAAAKQ030296499.1:0-10230 GCA_010016005.3 Zanna intricata
TGTTTTGTCATAATTCAGCTCACCTTATGAAGTGTTCTTTCTCTTCCTTCATTAACTGATCTCATTTTTGAACAGAGTACACAGTAAATCAAATGTTCACTTAAAACCTTGCCCCACGCTTAAATCATAGAAATGTAATAAATAATGTCTATTCATTAATTTCACATGTTACTGTGTACTGCAGAAAAAGATTTATTGTTCTTTATTAAATTGTAAATCTAAATCCAAGGTATACTGTGCATGCAAATTAATCCTTTTCATGTAACCAGGATTTTGTGAAATGCATCAGATTTTTGTTCTTAGATTTTAATAGAGTGTATTATTTATTATAAGACTAAAAAATTAGTAAACTTTTTTTGTGCAGTTTAGCAGTCAAACGCATCATTAAATTATTTAAAAAAGAGAAGTAAAATATTATTAGAAAAATCTCTTATAAATTAAAAAATGTTAAATCGTTTTCAAGTATTTTAAGAAATTATTGCCTTAAGTGCAATTCATGTTTTCCTAAATTAGATACGTTTTTTAAAATTTGTTATTTAGAATTTTTTCTGTTCTATTATTATTACTATTAATATTAATACAACAACCACCATTTTAAGCAGTATTGCCAAACTAAGTTTTGTTTATTTCACTCTAAAAAAGATACAACTTTTTATTACTCTTAAGTTTGTGAAAAATAAATTGTTCCAGGTACAAGTCTAAATATGAATCTATAACTACTTCCATATGAATAAAACTTCAATTTTTTTATAATCGTAGACATTTGGATCATATTTCAGTTATAGAATTTTTAACAGACACTTCCTTGAAACAATAAAAATTTTAGAATTGCATTATTTTTACTTCAATTCCAATACACTTATTGAATAGAATAACGCTTAAAAACCTTAAATATTTGTAAAAAGCTAGCTATGAAATTATTTTGTGCAACTGAGAAAAATAAACAAATATAAGGAAGAATAAAGGTCTGAATTTGATTCCTTAATACATATATATTCGCTGATTACTAAAATATTAAATCAAGATATTGAAAAGTCTTTCATTATATTTTAAGAATTATAATACTTACCTCATCAATCTCATTCTGTTGCCGATTGTTTATTAGTTCCTCTATTAAAATATCTATCTAATACAGAATCTAATTAATATTTCATCTTTTACATCTATGTTGAATGTTAACAAGATTGTAAATAATTGTATAAATAAGATTTTAGGATCAATTAGTTGCCAAAATACGAGAAATTCCTTGCGAGACTTGATTTCATATTAACATCTACCTAATTTAATTTTATTTTGATACCAAAATATCCTTCAGATGGCAGCATTTTAATACCAAAATACCTGATCAAAATATATTTTATTAAACATGTTAAATTTGATCAAAAGTATCCCTTATTAACATATTTAAGACAAATAAACTATTTGCTGTACTTTGTAGTATCACATTTTTTTTTTTTTTATAAGAGCAAAAATTAATTTTAGTAGGATGGATATTAAGCATCTTTAGGTTCTGCGTTATTGGTTGAACTCAACGATACCTTAGTGTTAATCCTTTGTGGAAGTTTATGAAACTTCCACAATAATTATAATTAGTTATTGTTCCAACAAACAGCTAAACAACATATGTTATTAGAACGAATGAACGAAGTCAAAACCTTTCATAGGAAATTATGCTACTATTTCAAAAAAACAACAAAAATTAAATTAATGTTAGATGATAGGGTAAGAAAAAGATTATAAATGATTTGTAGTAGTCCATAAGTAAACTTATCTGTTTATTTTACAATAATTTCCCTCAGCTCTTTTTATATTTTCGAGGACAAAATACCATTTTTTTTTAATTTCTAGCAGTTGTTGAACTGCTACAAATTACCTTCTAACTTAACCACCTTTCTGAATATGTTAAATATATAAAGGGTAAGTATACAAAATAAAAAAATTAAATAAAAGCCATACAACAAAAAATTATTTACCTGTGTCTATATTTGTTCAATTTTTATAACCTCTATTCAGGGAGCAGCACTAGTTGAATAAAAAAACAATTATTATTCTCTACTGGCCAATGAAAGAGCTCAAGTAATAGATTTTTTTTATTTCTGACTGGCTTAAATATGTTGAATTAAATACAAATTACTGTATAATGACAAAAATTCATATTAATAAAAAATCTATTTTTCAAAGTAAGTTGACAATTTTATCTATAAACATTACATATTTATTATTCAGAGTTATGCTTGCCTAACAATTCTTATGTTTTGTTCATGATTTCCAGTCTTTTTTCCTTAACCTTTATGTTTGAAAGCGGCCATCTATACACTAAAGATAAATTTTAATTTCTATTAATTTGATTTCCTAACAGTTTCCTCCCCTTCAGAAATATATTTTCATAATTTTAATTGAGTCAGGAAGTAATCCAATATATATATTACTTTTTTTCTTAGGTTTGTCATAAATGACAAAATCAATTACTCTCTCTTTCATAATTTGTTAAATCTTGAAGAAGGCTAGAATTTCAGTCATATTTAGTTTACTTATTGCTATATGCTTTATATCATTATGCTTTTAATTAAACTATGGTACATAGCAAATGTGTAGATAGTTTAGAAATACTGTTTTAATTAAAAACAATTAAACAAAAAAGGAATGAAAGTAACTTTAAATAAAAAGGAATTAACAATTTATTATTTTCAAAAAAAAAATAGTCCGTAGTTTTCAACAATTGAAAGTTTGTAATTCAAACAAGAGAACATATGCAATGAATTAAAAGGCATGTAGGAATCTAAATATGAACTGATAGTAGACTAAAAATTTGTAGTGACTGCTTCATTAATCCCAGCAGATTATTATTGTTAAATGTTAAGGCCCTAGTGTGGTAAGAAAATTCAACCTAAAGAGATTTTTAAAAAAGCAGTTGTTTCTAGATATACCTATCAAAATGTTAAAGCACTTTTAGCCATAGGGAAGAGATGCAAAATTTCTGTTGTTAATGTTATAGTCTGTCAATAAGTGCCCTTTAAATAAAAGTTATAATCAAAAAAGCATCCTGAAGAGATGGTTACTTGAAGTTGAGAGTTAGACTAATTACCTTAAAAACCCCATTGACTCAGTATATTGTCATATTGTTAACATTTTCATTATACAGAATGGTCCAAAATTCGCATTATAGTCTATTCTTTCAGAATTTATAAAGAAAATGAAACATTTGAATGCACTGACATAAATTAGGTATGAGAGCCCATCTTTGGAGCATAACACAACAATGGCCATCATTTTGAATCATTGTCCATTTATTTAAATGGGAAGGGGGTCATGTGACATATCAAAACAGATTGAAATTTTACCAGGAATTCATTTCTGCAATCAAATTTCACATTATTATTATTATTATTATTGTGGTGTAGGAGTTATTGCCATCCAAAATTGATTCTGGAGGGTTCCATGACGTGTTATATATATAAACTGTTTTGTTGAATGCACAACTGTAGTCCCTTATTCCAGTCAGCAGACATTTGCAGAAGCACTTCTGGTGCAATTTTCATGCATCACAATGCAATTCTTTGTTGCAGATGGTGAACATCACAAATCTTATCTGTGTATCCCACAAATAAAAGTTCATAAGTGTGAGGTCAGGTGATCTTGGTGGACATTCCACTGGGCCACACCGACTAGTCTATGTCCCAAGACACTGATAAACATTTAGCTCCAGGTGTGGTGGAGCACCATCTTGTTGAAAAAAAGAAGGGAACGTTCCATCTTCATTTAAAAGGGAAGGAAAGGAAAGATAGTGTCTCTCAGCATGTCCAAGTATGGCTTGGAATTAACGGTTCCATCGATGAAGATTGGTCCAACTACATGGGTATCCCATATCCCACACTACATTATAATTTTATCATCAGCAACATTTGATGGGTCAATCCAGTGGGGATTTTTATCATACCAATATCAGTGATTCTGCCAGTTCACCTCACTACTGACATAAAACATTGCCTCATCACTAAATGGGATACTGTGTGGGAATGTAGGATTGTTCTGGTATTGACGTAATGCCCAAGTACAGAACTCAACACGTCCACCTGGTTCATTCTCAGAAAGTTTTTGCAGCATTTGGATCTTAAATGGATGCTACTTTTTGCTATGAAGAATATGCAGAATGGAGGAATGACACCAATTTCACTTGCAAGACGTCAGGTGCTGCGTTTTGGGCTTCTCGCAAAGGCAGCCAAGGCCATTGTCGAGATTGTCTCATCAGCGAAAGATTTGGGGCGATCAATACATCACCATTTGGTCACATTTCCAGTTTCCTTGAATGTGGATATGAGACATCCTACAGTATTATCCGAAATTGATCGTCTCTCTGGGTGATGCCTGTTGATGAAATCTGCTGCAACGACTCGACTGCTTCATTCACCAGACATCCGGATCACCTCAATTCGCTTTTCCTTCATCAAAGGCATCATATGTCACATGTAAAAGAATATGATTTTCAAACATTTGGATGCCAATAACTCCTATATCATAACAGTTACGTGAAATCTGATTGCTGGAAAAATTCCTATAAAAATTTTATAGTATTTTGATATGTTAGATGATGACCCCCTTCCCATTTAAATAAATGAATGGGAACTCAAATTTTGGCTGTTGTTGTATTGTGCCCCAAAGGTGGGCCCTCATACCTAATTTACGTTGGTGTATCCAAATGTTTCATTTTCTTTACAACTTTTGAAATAATAGGCAGTACTGCAATTTTTGGACCACTCTGCAGAACTGCATTAGTTGTAGTTGAAATTTGGGTTAGTCTTATCTGTTGTGATTTAAAGTTGTTAACATCTATTGTTGCAGATTCTGACTTTTTTCCTTTTTTGAGGTGAAATGATTCTAAAATTATTTTAAAGTCTTCTCCCCTTAACGATAAGATTCTTGAAGAATTTTCTCTTCCCAAAACATTGCTTTAAAACCTACGTTACGTTTTTGGAATATGTTATTTATATGATTTAATCTTGGTACTTCTATCAACTATTATATTGTAGTTGCTAATATACATTCTAGTTTAGCGAGTTGACTAGTGATCGGTATGTACTTATATTAATTGCAAGTGAATTTTTTTAATAATATTATTACATTGAAATTCTATTGTTAATATTTTTATAAGCTGAGATTATTTTCCAAGGTAACTTGATTAGTACGAGTAGATAGACCTAGTGAATAGGTAGACTTGAATAGTAGTTACATAATTTTTTTTTTTTTAATGTTATTCATCTTTTCAATTTTCTTTTTTGTAAAATATTAAGTTGATATTTTTATGTATGAGACTTGCAGTAATATAATGAAACATCTGTACGTAAGTTTATATTGAGATTTATTGTAATCAATAATTAGAATACTTTATTTTATAAAGAAGGAGTTTTATAGTAAAGGAGAGAGAAATTTAGTAAAGGTCTCCCTGCTTATTTTTATATAAACTTAAATATTTACTAAATGAATAATTATTAAAATAGTAAATATTATAAAAAAATTTAAAAAAATAAAATTAGTACTGGTATTCAAGGATTTGTCAATAGGTAATTTTAAACTAGTGAATTAATTCACATGCTTTTTTGTAATAAAGAACAGGACAAATAGAATAAGTAAAAAGAAAAAAATGAAAAAGACATTTTATATCTGTCTGTTAATTTTAACAATCATTAGCCAATTAAGACCCAATCAGTCATTCTACTTTTTTAAGATGAGAGATGAATTTTTTGGCATAAAGGAGTAAGATATATTCTTCCTTTCAAAACTATTTTTAAGTGTTTCTAGATCTCATCGCCTTCTGTATATTAGAATTACATTAAATATTTTTCTGCCTTAGGCTTTCTTCCCTTCAGATTTTAAAACTTCACAGCCCTTAGAAATTCCACATAAAACACAGTATTCTTTCTGTTTTCTAAAATCATCACTTCACACTTTTTGATTTTTATTAAACTCTTGCCATTACTACCCCTCCATAGGTATTATGCTGGATCTCTTCATTTTCCCTGTTATTATTATACCATTGGAAAAAATCACTTTATCAGCCTATCGTTCATCATTCCTTTTATCTGCCTGTATCATAATACTGAAGATTGTAAGGAAAGATTAGATTAACTCCCTGTATTTTATCCTAGACTATTCAGTTTTGCTGTTACCTAGAATCTCACTCATATTTCCTTCTTTTTATATTTCCTCAATATTTATGTATTTATTCTTATTCTCTGTTTCCTTTTTTCATATTAAATGTTCCTTAGTTTTTTTATATAATGCATGAATAGCATAATCACTTTCTTGTTTAACTTCAATACTTTCCTTCTGTAGAATGTCAGTGAAGGTAAAGTGACACTTCTTCCCACTTGAAAAACATAGTTTTATATTCTGGTTCTTTTTTTTTGTGTCAGTCCTGTTAAAATAATCGTATATTTCTTTGTTTGGCTTGCCAATGATATATGGTGACTGATCACCATATGTCAGTGAACAGATTGAAATCTGTGATCTCTATACAAGATCTCATCAGTGGAGAATATCCTATGTCATTAATGAGGAACCACACTGATCAACTGGTTATGATTTAGCACATACCTTGGATAAAAGCAGCATAATTGTTCATCACATTAGATCATTGTGTGCATAATGCACCCAATGCGTTATGCATTGCAGAAATTCAGACTAGTAGATAGAAATTATGATATTTTCAATTGGATGTGGCCAAAGTTGAAGCATTTTATAAATTCCTTAAATGCATTACACATTTTTCTTATTTTTAATAAATTCTCTTTTGTGTTTGTTTACTTTTTAGTGGGAGCCCTTTACACTCTTTCTTAATCGTCATTTTATATGTGCATTATTGCCATTCTATTTTAGTAATTTCCTTATTGTTATTTTTCCAATTGATGGTTTAGTTTTATGTTACTTATTTATAGAGTCCCTTTACAATCACTTTTTTTTGTTTTCTCTAGTGTGCTGCTTGCAAAATTTTATTTGTAAATTACTCTCTTTAATTCATTTTTTTTTTTAATTTGTGATGTTCATTGTTAAATATAATGAAAATTATTATGGTTCATCGAGATTAAATTAAATTTTTTTATTTTAAAAATTATTTATTTTAAATATTTTCATTCAAACTTTGAATATTATTGTTATAGATTATTTGCCATCTCTGCTAATCCTTTTTTTATACCCACCATGTATAAATTTTCCTTCTGCTTCAGATTGTTTTGTCTTTGACCCAAAATTTATTTCAGTTAATCTCAAAAACCATTTCAGTTAGTTTATTACACAGATATTTATTTAAGCTTACCAATTTCTTTTTGTTATTTTTTTTCCTTTCCTTATGCACATCTTACACTGAAGTTTTAGTATCTAGTCAGTTTTCTTTTTAATTTCATCAGGTCGTTAATGAATAACACCAATATGATATTATGTTTATAATATTATTATTTTATTAATATTTGACCATTTTCTTTCTCCTTATTCACATTTCACTCTATCTAATCGTGTACCCACATTCACACAAATATATATTTTGATAAAAATTGGAAGACTTATCTAACCCAGAACTGTGTAGTTTATATCTAGAATTGAAATAATTATAATTTGATAATTGTAATTTATCTCGAAGTAAATAAGTTCCTTAATTTTCAACTTTAGTGATAGTGTATCACTTTAATTTAAACTAAATGATCTTAAACAATTTTGTAATTCTAAAATTTATAGTAGTATGTAAGTAAAATTTTATTTTTATTCTTTTAGTTTTGTAGTCATACTAGTTTTAAGAATCTAGTTAAAATATGTCGAGAGAAGTTTCACCCTAGTACTTAAATCATCAATGAGATTTAAAGAAAATTTTTAACACCTTTATTAATCTGCATATAAGCATAACAATGTTCATATAAACTGGATCTCTTAATGAATCCCCTTCTTTAACTTGTCACCAAGCATATTAGTAAAGATGCAGTAATATTTTAATTTTTATAGTTACAATATATATAGATATTAATAGATAATGTGATAATTTCATGTATATACGAGTAGGTTAGTGAATGTAGTATAGAAAATTTTTTTTATAAATGACTTTTTATGAATATTATAATAGCGTTGAAAAGTATCATAAGATATATATATATATTTTTTTTTAAAAAGATTTGATTATTTAATATTTTTAAATATTGCTGTTAGTAGTAATAAATCTAATTGAAAAATATATTGCAATAAAACCGGTTTACAATAGAATCTTAATTCAACCAATTCCTCCACAATTGAATGGACAAGAATATCCCTGTTGTCATGTTGATTTTACAAAAAATTCAATTTTAAATTTTGTTGTAATAGTGGAATCTAACCAAAGAAGAAAGGAGATCTCTTTGTCAAGAGTACAAATAATACTATCCAGGATATATCAGTATTTATGTATCAGATACAAGCAAACATTCCACTTACCTGTGGTGAAAACATGAAATATATACTTTTAAGAATTTTAACCAGTTTATTTTGCTTGCTTTTATATTTAATGTAGTCTAATTATTAAAAATGTTTAGTTTAAGATTTAATATCATTTTAACAATCATGTTTTCCATTGTTCTAATTCATTATCAGTAAATTATTGTTAAATTATTCTTCATATAGTAAGAATAACAAGATAAAATACTTTTTACATTATGACCGAAATGATAAAAATAAAATCAACTGTTAACAATGAGGACCATTAATAATTCTACAACACAAACTAATAATGTGTAATTCAAATCCCATTTTACCCCATTATCCAGTATAGCTTATGGATTCATCTTTTATACGTAATGAATCTTTCTTAAAAATATAATACGTATATTTAGAGGTTTTTTTTTTGTTAGTAATAAAATTAAGTTTTATAATAAAATAAAGTTACTGAAGTATAGTAGCAGCATTCCTAATCTTGTATTCATAATTTACAAACTGTAAATCAGATGAATTCATATTTCTTGTATGTTTTGCTATGTTTATTGTTGAACATGCAAGACAAGTAACCATAAAAATAGGATTTTTTCCTTGAAGCACTTCTGTCAGTGAAGTTGTTGGTTTTTTCACAGCTTCTCTATTCATATATCATCTATTTTTATCATTCATCTTTTTCCCTACTCATGGTCCTTTCCTCTTTGGTGTCATTGTGTGTAAGTTTTAGCTAGACAGTTGTTAAATACTTGCTAAGAATTTATGAACCTTTAGGGTTACAGTACCTTTGATATTTGTGGTTTAAAAATGTTTGCTCTGTTTGTCTACTTAACTAAGAACTCTTCTTTAATACACAGTAGTTTTAAAAAGTTTGTATAAGGCCAAGGTACTTAACCCCAGCAATATGGACTTAACATGGAGTACCCTTTACTTCCCTCATAATATAATCTATACAATTTATTAGTCGAGTAAAATTTATGCTTACAGTACAGTTTTTCCTTATCTTTTTTTGTCAGTAGCAATTAAGTTAGAATTTTTACTAATTTTTGGATTATATGCTAATTAAGAACTGTAATTATGCCTTTTTATTTATTATGTGGCTGTTTTATGGTAAATGAAATAATTTATTTTTAAATATATAATATTTTTAATATATTATGTTTTTGTTTATTTCTTAATACCATGCATTATCATTTAGAATTAATTTTTAATATAGATGATATGTGAATTTAATTAGAGTTTTACCCATTTCCGTCCAAGTATTTTTAAAATTCCTAAACGCTGTTAAACGGGGTTTATAAAATAAATAATACTTCAAAATAGATTTTTCAATTGATTAATAGATTTCAAAAAGGTTATTTTCAATTAAAACTCAAAACATTTGTTACTTATAATTTCAGTGCCTCTGAGCAAATTGAAAAATAAACTTGTTATTTATTACAAAGGTTTGTTCAAAAATAGTTATATTTATGCTTTATAATCGTATAGTTCGATATCCGACTATTATTCTTGAGTCTCCGTTGTTACCTCAATAGCTTCAATCTATTTCGAGCCTTCTTCATTGCATCAACTGAAACTGGTGGCCTGTATAACAGCACTGAGGTATACACAGTGGATAACAATCTCCTCTTCCCAGTTTTCGGGCCTCCTGTATTGCTCATAAGTTTTGTCAGTGTCAATATTATATGTTCACCTTTGTTGGCAGTCTCATCTACATGTTTTGTGAATGACCTATTCTTATCTATCCATACCCCTAAATATTTTGATGATGATTTGTGGTTTACTATTGTT
>JAAAKQ030296510.1:0-27094 GCA_010016005.3 Zanna intricata
GTGTGGTTAATTGAAACCCAACCACCAAAGAACACCGGTATCCACGATCTAGTATTAAAATCCGTATAAAAATTTTTTTTTTTTATCTTTACTATGATTTGAACCTTAGAACTCTCGACTTCGAAGAAATCAGCTGATTTGCGATGTTGCGTTAACCACTAGACCAACCCGGTGGGTTGTGACTAATATATCTCTTATCATCTTTTCTAGTGTTTTCCAGGTTGCTGATCTATTCAGCATCCTTCCAGTTATGTTTTCTGGGGTAATCCCCATCTGATTATTTCTCCTTTTACATATCTCTCATCTGCGGCTTTCAAAGAATGTATATGGCATACCGTATCAACCTCATCACAATATACACATTCTGGGTGTGTTCTTCTTTTAAATTTATGAAGATAGGCGTTGAACTTTCCGTGACTGGAGAGGAGCTGGCCCAGTTGATATCCCACCTTCCCATGACCCCTTCCCAACCATTGACCAATATCAGGTATGAGTCGAGTCCATACTCCCGTTACGGCCCTACTCTTTTGATCCTACCATTCCTGATGTGTAAGTATTTAGCGTAATTTCTATGTTTTTCGTATGTCCGTTTTAATTCTCTTGCCTTCGGATAGATAAGGCGCAACACCTACCAATACACACGCCGCCTCTGTTGATACTGAGCGATAGGCCGCTACGATCTTCAGATTCATTCGTCGCTGAAGTGCGTTTAGTCTTTTAACATTTCTTCGAACTCTCAAATTTTAACATTTCTTCGAATCCAGTGCTGCGAACCATGCGGGCACGACGTACAGAACAATTGATGTTGCCACCGTCATCAGCAACTTTCTTTTAGCAGGGCGGGGTCCCGATGTTGTGCACATCAAACGCCCCAATAAATTGGTCACGCGTTCCGCTTTCTCCAAAACGACCTTGAGGTGGGTTGTAAAGAGCCCATTCCTGGCGAACCAAACCCCTAAATATTTAACGTTAGCCGTTGATTCTATTGTTCCATCATCTACTGTCATTTTAATTTGGCGTATTTTTCTTCTGATAATAGTGTATCTGAAGTTGTACATTAGAAATTGCATTGATGAAGATTTTTTGACTCGTTCTTGTGTTATGCTCAGTATTGAGCGAGACAAGTTAAAGCGTGGTTTGTTATTATGTTGCAAGTTAGAACACAAACGTTTCTTTATCTGCGATATCTGTTGTTAGTAATATTAAACCAAATAAAAAAAAAATATATATAAAAAAATTAAATTAACGAAAAGTCAATCTTCTTGCGCAGAACTACGCAACAGTTTTTTTTAATATTCTGAACAAAAAAAAAATTTTTTTTTTTTAATGTACAGCTATTTAGCTAAAATTCATCTAGAATAATTATGATAAATTTTAAAATATTTTATTTATCTCAAAATGCGAAATAAAAGAGGAACTGGTTATAACGTTTATGCGATAATTTTATTATATTGATTATTTACAATATATAAAAAAGTCTCAAGAAGGTTCAAAGTTTGAGGAACCAAAAATTAACAACTAGGGAAATAATAAAGATTTTAGTAAGGAACATGGAATTATATAGAGTGAAGATAAGGAAAATAAGATGAGACGCATGAATTTATACTGGAATCATCCGAAAGAAACGTAGAAAAGGAGACTGAAAAAATTTTATTGCATAAAAAAATTATGAAAGGAAGAGAGTTAAAAAGAATTTTTTTAAAAGAGGAAATCAATTCTAGTAGATACTTAGGAAATAATGTTTAATATTAAAACAGAAAATATATTAAATGATAATTAGTGAAGTTTAATGAAATGATGATCTCGGTAGAATTAATGTTATAAGAAGAAGAAAGTATATAAAAAGAAAAACAAAAAAAATAGATAAAAAATAGAGTTTCTTTTTAGTAGTTGAGCTCAAAACACAAAACTTTTAGTTGTCAAAATATACAAATAGATTTTTTCTTTTATAACAATAATTCTTATGGTTACGACATATCCTGAAGCATTAAAAGAATTTTAATAAATTCCGGATGAAATGAAATAAATAACGTGAGAAAGACTTTCGTACAAAATACAAATTACTTATGGAAAGTAAATTCACGACTTTATCATTATTTTAAAATACCAAGCACATACCTCTGAATTATAAATTTTTACCTCTTTTTAATAATAAAAAGCAACCGTTTCAATCTTTAACTTTTAACACTGAAGTCCTAAAATCAGTTATTTTGTGTTTGCTGACATTTTTACTTTAACTTCGGACGTACAAAATGTAAATAATTTTGAAGAGACCTAATGCTATAAAATTTTATCGAAATCCACGGTTATTGGATTTCTGTAATATGAAACTAATTTTTTAATATAATTTTCAGCATTTTACAGCAGGATATTCAAATAAGATCTTTATTTGTATATCATTTATACAACAATTCTGAATAACAAAGTACAGACTAATGTTTTACTTATTTAAAATTTTTACTTCTTTAGAATGAAAATTGTCACTTTAAAATTGTATGAACGTATGTTGGTGTGTTTTTTTTAACCTCCGGGGTCAACGTTAGGTATTGCTTCAGAGGATGAACTGAATGATTTGTAGCGCGTGTGAAAATGCCATGTCTGACTGGTATTCGAACCCGGAACCTCCGGATGAAAGGCCGAGAGCGCCAGCGAGGCCGGCAAACTGTTGGCATGTTTGAAGCTTAATAACCTTTTGCTAGATCAACCGATTTTGATGAAAATTTCTACAGTAACTCGTGTATATGGAAGAATTCGTTAGTAAAATTTTTGGGGTCATTATCTCCCGGGATAGGGGTTTTTAGGGATAATTTTTCGCAGAATTTTGCAAATATTGAGTATTGTTGCAGTTGCAATATTACTTATAAAATATTCGTACACAATAATTCAAGACATTGTGGGTCTTTTTTTTTTTATTTAACTTATTTATGTAGAATAAAATTGTTTTATTTAGGATAATTATTGTTTAATATGTTTACCATGATATTTCATTAATAAAATAATTCAAAAATTTAAAAGGTATTTAGTAAAATAAAATTATTTGTCCGTTTTTCCCAGAGAAATCGTGCAATAATTATTAATTGTTTTCAATAAAAATTTTTTTTTACTTTCCTGGTATCATAGTTCTAACTCCAAAAAAACAAGAAAAAGGGGAAGGTAGTATTCGTACGTACCTACGTACGTATCCAAATGTGTTGGTTTAAAGATAAATAACTTTGGACTGGATATAACGGTTTTGAACTCTGTAAAGACTTTTATTTATATATATATATATATATATATGGGAAAATTTGTTGGTAAAATTTTGGGGTCAGTATCTCCAAAGAGTAAGGAGATTTTTCGAGGTCAATTTTCTCAAAAGTTTGCAAACATAACTCCACTTAATGGTAACTACTTGCATACATGTAGATTACCATAGTTTTTTTTTAATTTGCCCCAAAATTTTAACTTCTCTAAAATCGAAAAAGTTTTTTTTAATTTATTGCATATTTTTTAACTGAATTCGTTTAATGTCTTCTTATGCATAGTATTAGTAGAAGCGATCAAAAACAAAACAAAAAAATAACCAAAAAAAAAAAAAATAGTAAAAACCTTAATCTAAAAACAATAATAAAAACCTAAAATGGGGGAGTCGATCAAAGTTTATAAATTTCATTTTTTTTTAAATTTTTCCAAACCTTTTTTTATTTATTTAAACGTTTAGTATTATTATACTTTCAATATTATTAAAGTTTAAATAATGAACTCCTAGTAATAATATTACAATAGACTTTCATCATAATTCATCCCCACCACCAAAAATATAAATCCTAGTTGGATTACAACCAACAAAAATATAAATCTTTGTTGGTTGTACGTATTTTAGTGGAATTATTTTTAGTTACTTCAATTTAACATAATAAACGTAGAAAAAAAATCTGATTTTGGAGGTGGAGGGCCAGAAAATAAAAAATACCGATTTTTTTTTAATTTTTCTAACTTTTTTTTATTTAAATATATAATGATAATTTTGTAGTAAAACGTCAGTATAAATCACCACCGACTGTAAAAAATAAATCTAAGGCAACGTTTTTCATGTATATTTATTTTTCCATTATATAAATAAGAATAAATAACCAATGTCAGTGTAGTATTACAACTTTATTATCAATCTTTTTCTTTTCTAAATTGATTTTCGTTGAAAACCAAGCATAACAAAAGATTTCTCAAAATCTTTCACTGTAGAAGAGGTTACTTCTCTCAGAATAATTTTATAAGAAAACAAAATTATTTAATAAACTATTTAATTTACATATAATGATAACATTACACGAACTGCTCAAAATACTTACCTCCAGTGTCAATTTACATTAAATTATTTAATGTAAATTAAATAATAATTTAATTAAAAATGGCCAACATAATTGGGTAGGTTTTTATTTCTTCAAAAGCAAGCATGATTCATAGTAAGAATTCATTTTTATTTTTGGATATTGTAGCATACATTAACATATTTTTATATGTTTTCAAACGAAAAATCTAAAGATTCAAACCGGGGCATTGGTTGAGCCCTCTGCTGCAATATTTCTGAAAACCTTGAAAACGTACTCCAAAACTCATTTTTTTTGCCTCTAACTCCAGTTCCTGTGAACTAATTCACTTGAAAATCAATAGTATTTTATTTTTCCTAGATTTACATCATCATACCAAGTTTCATCAAAATCAGTTAAAAGTTGCGCCCAGTACAACGAAAAAAATCTAAAGCCCGTTTCAGGACTTACCTTTACAATTAAAATTTTTCATTATTTTGGTGAGAGGAATATGACTATTATTATGGCAGAAACTTTTTGAAACACTCTGTATATATATTGTTTTAACATTATTGTAAGTTAGAGTATGTTATGTAATGCATCTGGAAAAAGCGTATGAGTATGCGTTTGTGTACAAGCACAAAAATGCTAATTTATTGTTTGACAAGAAAGTAATTTCGATTTTTTAGTGTGAAATAAATCAATTATTTTTTTACACAAAGAATGAACTTTAATCAATTACATATTCCTTATTAGAAAAAAAAAATTGAACCGTGTGCGATTTCAGGCCATTATCATTAGTGAAAGTTTTACCGCTCAGAGTTTTGCAAACTTCGAAGTAATTAGTAATCTGATTGTGCAAGATGGGAGCTGTATGAGCTATATAGGGGACGAGACATCATTTCCCGATGGAGCTCAAAACCATTTTCCACGAGTTAACAAAGATGTGGAAGGCCTTGTATTATCTTGATGGAACACGATTCCTTTGCGATTTTCCAATTTTGAGCGTTATTTCTTTTGTTACTTCCTCCAGTTTCATTAGTTTACAATAAACATCTGAATTGATCGTATGGTTCCATGGAAATAACTCAAAATACATAACACCTTTGTAATCCCACATAATTGACAGCACAGCTCTTATTTTTATGCGATTCAGTTTTCGATCTGGCTTGTTTAGGTTCATCACGCTTGGACCAAGCGTGATCTTTTTCGATTGATGTTATTGTAGATCTATTTTTCATCACCGGTGATGATTCGTTTCAAAAAGGGTCGACTTCGTTGCGTTTGAGATGCATATCGCAGCTTCTGAAAGAGTCCAAGGCATTTGATGTGATTTTCAATTTTTGTGTGTGATACATTTAATCTCTCTGAAATGTATCGCACGGTTATACGACGATCCGATTCAATTATGATTTTGATTTGATCTTCATCTATTTCAGTAGGTCAACCGGAACGTTGGTCATCTTTGAGTGAAAAATCTCCAGAATGGAATTTTTTAAACCGATTCTGATAAGTGCGTTCTGTTAGGCCATCAAAACCATAAACTTCACATATTTCTTTATGAACCTCGGCAGCTTTCTTGGCTATATAGAAAAAAGTAAAACATGCCGAAAATTTTCGTTTTTTGCGCTCTATAAAAAAAACTGACCAAACTCTAACAAACGAAATTACGTACAATTTGGTTCTAAAGCATGCTAAAAGAAAAAAATTATAACACTGGTTAGATCCTTCAAAACAAATAGAAAGTTATCTATTTGTGTAAGCTGAAATTACTTTCTTGCCAACTCTAGTGTATTATTAAAATTAAATGAGATTGATTGTAAAATGTTTACTAGTACATAATCAAACTGTTTAGTTTATTTTATATAAAAAGTTATTTATTTTACAATCGAAATAATTAAGTTTTACTAAAAATGGTAAAATATTTCAAACCATTATGAAAACATTCAGGGCATTTTTTTTACCTTACATTACAAACCACAAATACCACAAACTGGTATTGGCTTATATCAAAACATAGTTCATCAGTTATAAGAATTTGCTGTATAATATAAACAAGGTCAACAACTTCCTTTATAGTTTTTTTGCAATCAATTTAAATATTAATGCGATTTTTCTTTGTGTGTGTGCTTTTTTTTAATAACTTCTGATTATAGTTTATAGAATGTCTCCGAAGTTTTTTTTAGAAAATATCACCAAATATTAGGATTTTAATCTTATTGATTAATTATTTTTTCCTTTTACTTTACTGGTGAAAACTAGCACTTTTTTTTTTAACTAGAATAGTAATATATTAATAACTAGAATTGATGTGATTTGACAAATTTAAAAAATAAGTAGTAGTTCCGAATAAAAGAAAATCTTTTAAATAAATATAATTTTCTAATTTAAAGACTATAATTTTAAAAAAAACGTGTAAACGTATGGTTATAGACATAAACCTGACACAAGATACAAACCACTTATGAAAAAAAAACCATTTTTAAGAATATTATTTTCATACAAAATTTAATGAGGAGTGAATTGATTTCAGATATTATTCCAAATAATATGTTATATTCTATTAGCATCGAAGCCTTTCAAACTTCAGGTGCTATTTAATACTGAAAATAATCATTCCCACTATTTTATTGGAAGACGTCTACAAGTTCTTTCCTTATTCTACTACAACCACAATTTTTCCAGTAATACTATTTTTCTTTAATTTAGATTTTCTGCATACACCTGCGATTACAATTAAATAGGATCTGCTTCTGTAAGAAGTCATCTCCGGCATCCGTTCCAATAAGCAGGGGTTGTTCTTGGCACTTTACCTACAGTCTACAAAAAGGAATCCTTCTTGGAAGATGACAAAAATCGAGCGTATCTCTCTCCGTCGAAATCTTGCCCATCGATAAACCAAACCCATTTTTAAGAAGCGGGACGCAAACCTACTCACACTAACTCAAGAAGTAACTAGTTAGATCGTTAAAAACGCCAACAGCAAAGGATGCAATTTAGTAGATCGTAATTCATAGCGAGAGGAATATTGCATCCTCCAACATCCTTACGTTGACATAACCGTTACATTTACATCAGTTATGTCACTTGACATATATACATTCTACCGTATGCTTTTCCTAATTCCAGTGTAGAAGGGGT
This sequence comes from Zanna intricata, assembly GCA_010016005.3. Taxonomy (NCBI): domain Eukaryota; kingdom Metazoa; phylum Arthropoda; class Insecta; order Hemiptera; family Fulgoridae; genus Zanna; species Zanna intricata. Next base: position 7,428 of record JAAAKQ030296510.1, read on the forward strand.
GGAATAGGTTGCAAAAATTTCCAGGATGAGAAAAATTGAATTCATAACCGTGATTCAAACCTTGAACATTCAGATAATGGACTGCGCTCCGTCATGAATATCTGCTCTATGACTTTCTAGATCCTCATATATCCTTATTATTCATAGATCAGTTTTAAAATTATTATGATCTTAATTAATAAACGAGTGTTAAGATAGAAATTTTATCATAAATATCATATTTCCTTTTTTACTGCATTATAAATTAGTAAAAAAAAAATATAAAGATAAATAGGCACAATAAACAGAATCTAATCAACATTATTAGAAGACAACATCTATATAGAACCTAATTTTGTTTAAATAAAAGTAGTATTTCATACTTTTATAATATAAATTTATTTTCTAGGGAAAATAGAAGAGGTAAAAACCATTTATACGTGCCTTGGCAACGATAACTTATAGAGACATCTATCTAAACATCACGTTATCTATTCACAGTAGCGCGCGTGTACTTAATATTTATTACGTATGAGTAAAAATGTAATACTGTAAAAATGAGTAAAAAGTAAACACTGTATACTTTGAGAAATAGGTTTCTACTAAATCTAACCATTAAATTTAATTTTATACATCTTAGCAATTTCATAATAATAAATTTTATTAAGGTAATTTTTTAAATCCGGTTAAATTCATAGTTGTTTTACAGTATATTTTTTTAAACTGACGCTAAAATTTTAATTATTTCATAGTGTAATAAAACTAAACAGTAATAGTTCCTTCTAATCCTTATCCGGATTTTCGTTCAATAATGTAAAAACATGAAAGAAAATAAGTAAGCCTATTGTCCAAACCTGTATCAAGTAATAAATTACTGAAGATAAATTGATGAAAATTTGTATATATATTCTTCTTATGGTATAAGTGTAAACTAAGAAAGGATATTTTGAAGTTGAGTTTAATAGATTAAAACTGAGTAATAATGAAATTTATTTTTTTTTTTATTTCTCAGAAGCAAGTGAATATATCAACATGATTTTTGTATGGTGTGTGTAATTTTCATGTGATTATCTAAAAACTGATTTCTATACTTGATATTGATTGGAATGACCTCGTAGCGGTGTGTTAGTAGGGTAATGCTAAGAACCGGGCTAAACACATTTTTACCCGTACGAAGGACCGATAACAATGTTTAAATATTAGTTTTAAGAAGTTGGCTGACTATTTTGATTCCCGCGTTCTTCAGATCACCAAACGTTCTGTACAGACTAAACTGTTATTCTGAAAAAATTACAATACAGTGATTTTTTTTAATAAATTGAACAGGCTTTAATTTCATTTATCATTATTATTCTCACAAGCATGAATTTAATGAACAAAGTGAGGTTCACAGGAAGCCAGGGGGCTCTGCCTCCTGGCTATAAGGGAAGGACGAATGAAGCGAACCCTAACCGGTTAGTTACTCATATAACAATTGAAAAATGTTTAAAATAATTATTTTTTCTTGGTAAAAAATATTCTTGATTGAATTCTGTTCAATACCAGTTAATCAGATAACATACCATCCGTTTTATTTTCCTCTCTATGAAATTGTCATACATATATTCGTAGTAACAATTATGATTTTCCGTGACAGTAAACCCTTATCGTCTTCCAATTTTACATCGTCACTAATTTCTCATATTTTCAAAAAAATTTTCCTTATCAGTTATGTGCTAAAATCCTCGTTAAAGAAGGAAGTAAGTAATCTTCCCATTGAATGTTGTCACCATTTTCTACGTATTTCCCCATCATATTTCACCGAGAAATTTCCTGCCCGATTTCCTATGAACAAAATGTTTCACTAATTTCTTATCACCTCATTTAATCAGAAATTTAATACCTTGTCGAAATCACTTAAGTTACTTTTTTCAAATTCTTTTTAATAAACTTATCATTATTTTTGTTTTATAATTTCGATTATTCCCTGAAGGAAAATTAAACCTTTTAAATTTAAAGACAATAATAAATAATTTTAAAAAGTTTTTTCCATTATCAGTTTTACCCGTATGTAAAAGACAATTAGATAATACAAGAATAGAACTCAAAATATCATTTTGCGTTATTTTAAAAGTATAAATATTCTTTAAATCCATGAAATAGATATTTATGATGGATTTTAGATCATTTTTAATTTATTTTTATGCGATGTTACATATCTATGTAGGTATTAGATTTATTATCACATGAAAAATGTTTTCTTGTAATGTATAAACGCAAATTGGCTGTATATATGTGGATTTGTTTCTATCAAATCTTCAAAATGAATTTATTTTTTTTAATCATTTTTTTTTTTTTTTTTTTTTTTTTATTATTCTGTCCGAGAATTTAAAGTTCTAGTGAGATGGGAAGTAACACATTATTTACAACTAACAAACCAATGATTGAAATACTGGTAAATGACTTGAGATAATAATTCTTGACATCAATAGATATATAACTTATAGATCTTTGAAGTAAATAAAAAAAAAAAAAAAAAAAAAATACATAATAAGATTTATTAAATCAGAAATTAACAAAACGTTTTTAAATTAAAAAAAAAAAAAATAATTAAATCATTTTAGTTGTACTTAATCGTATTTTATAAATTTATTTTCTTTAACAGGTTGGCAGCAATGAAAGATATTTAGTTCCGAATTACTTTTATTTATTTTTTAAATTACGTGTATCTTTATATTAGTTTTTTTTAATTTGTAAGTTATAAACTGAACTATTATAAATGTGATGATGTGAACAGAAAATGACAAAATACAATTATTTCATGGCACGAAATCATGAAAATGTTTTTAAGAAACAAAAAAATATATTAAAAAAAAAAATAAATAGAAAGCAGTCTTATTAAACAAAAAAGAAAAAAAAAATGAAATACCCAACATTAGCTATAATAAATAAGGATGAGAAAAGAAGAGTTAGGTTTAAACCTAACCAGAGTTAAACGGAAATAAACCAAATAAAATAACAAGTTCCATGAAATGAAATTGTTCACGTCTAAGTCACTAGACTTATTTCCCAATTAAATTCCCATTTCTCAAGAATGGGAAATTAAAAAATAGCTGAAAGCAAGACCAATATAATAATGAGTCTACTAACATGTAGTAGTACTATTATTATTATAATTTCTACAAGTATTATTGTCATTATTTAACATAACATACATCTAATAATTGTGCTTCCATTGAACTCACGTCACCGAACAGTTCATTTGAAATAAATGTTTTATAAAACTCTTTTTATTCCCTCTATCATTATTACGTATGGAAAAAAAATATTTTAACTGTCTCTATTCACAAAAATGATTACCTATATAAAAATAAATTAAATAATACAGGTAGATAATTACAAATAAGATTTTAATTATGTAATTTTTAATTTTATTAACGATTCAAAAAAATACAATAGATTTGTGACTAGTGATTACCAATTATTTGTCAGTTCATTCAATACTTGATGTTAAATACTCGTATTTCTTTATTTCTAAAACCAATTAATTCGAAATTTTTTCTTGATGACTGAACTTGTATGCTTCCATTCCATGTTCTGTTGTTTTGTTTTTTTAAAATTTTATTTCGGTTCATAATGGTGAATCCGTGTCTCTTCACAGATTAGAATATTGTGCAAAAAATATAATTTTTCCGTTAATATCATTGTTTTAGCTTTGTGCATTTGAGAAGCCTTCTCTTTATGGTGATCTGTCAGTTCTCTTGGAACCCATCTTGTGCTTGTTTTACGGTACTTGAGCTTGACGGTGATAATGTTAAGAAACTGTACTTATTTGTAACTTTTAAGCAGTAATCTCAACTGTAATCCGTCGGTCTTCTTGGGTAAGAGTCTTATGCGGGTTTCAATCGCTGAAGTTAAAACTTCAATTATATACCCACATTGGTGCTCGTTAGTCATTAAAATTCAACCGTCTTTAAACATCTCTAAACATCTGTGACAATGTTATAGGTCATACAACTTTATCCGTTTGTTGGGTCATACGAGAATAAATGTTAACCGGTTTTCAATTTTAAAAAGCAAAAACAGATCGCTGCGTGCAGTTCAACTAATTCGAAAACTTCAAGAGATTCGCCATCGTAAAACAAGATTTTGAGGTTATAAACAAAACAATTTCACTCAAAAAACTTGATCAGTAGTCATCACAAAATTACTAACTTGTATTTCTGAAAGTATTTTAACCCTCTTACCGACTGTTTTTGCCTCCAAACTACATACCAAACTTCTAATTCGACTACGGGATTGTTTCGATGACCTTCAATTTCTTGTAGAGTATGGCCATAACGATCCCCGGATCTTTCAACATCAGATTTTTTATTTAAGTAGTCATCTGAAAGGTATTGTTTTCAAGTACAACCTCCAGACTTTGGATGAATTGAAAGAAAATATTCAAAACAAAATCTTTAACATTAGTAAAGTAAATTGCACTTAACAAAGAGAAACGACTTCATGGCCGCAAAACGCTTTATATAGTCATTTTGAACACTTATTAAACATATAAGTGGAAAAAATTAAAAATATATTTTGTTTAGTTTCCTGTATCATATAATTAAATTATTCTTCACAATAAATAAATATAAATTATTTTAAAAACAAGGGTTACACAACTTTATGAACAGTCTGTATTTAACGCTAATAAGAACCATTGTACATTACTCTTGTACATTATACATTACTATTTATTACAGTAATTTTTCTACTCCATAATACTTGCTGAAAAATTTATTATAAAAGATATTTTTTTTAAATACCATTTTATTCTGCTCATAATAATAATGGTTATTTTAATTATTAAATAATTATTTTTTTTAATCAATTTTAACAATAATTCAAAATAATAAAAAATGGAAAAAATAATTAATAAAATTATTTTTTTTATAAATATTTATTTCTATGTTATTTTATGTAGTTTGTTCACTAGAATAAAAATGTTGCAATGAATTTTTATCTCAGATTATAACCAAAGGTTAGAAATTCTTGGAAAAGATTATTGATAATTATTAAGAAGGAAAAAATAGTTTCTATGTAAGCAGCATAATAACCACTTCCGTGTCAAATTCCGGTTAAGCTTCACTTTTAAAGTGTTTCCCTAAACTGGATATTGTATTATTATATTACTATTTTATTATGTTTATTATTTTTTGTTTTATCCAGTCTTACTACAATCATAAAAAAAAACCTGATAAAAGGTTAAATTATTGCTGTAACGTGATTTATAAAATCATTGTAAACTAGTATAAAACGATTAAAAAATATATTAAAAAAAAACAGCCATGTGAAACAGAAAAGCTATACGATAGACACAACCATTACTTCACAAAATTTATTTGTTTGAAAATCAGTAAATAATCTATTCTTACTACAGAGAAGTATATAAATATATAAAATGTAAATTTTTTGCTTTTCACTATCTCTCCAATCTTTTTCAGGATGTAAAATAACCTTGGTACAAGCGGCATTAAAGTCTCTTTCTATGAGGATAATGATGTTCATTATGTATTTACTAAGATGTCAATTGTAAAGTTGAATTGTATTTCGGTTAGTCTGGCTTACTAATAAGAGAAACCATTTTACACCTCACTCTTTCCAGTAAATAAGACAATCTTTTTTTATCGTATCTTACAAATAAAAAGAACATAGACAACGCATATCAGATATTCTTTTTGTCTTCAGTGATTTGACTGGTTTGATGATGCAGCTCTCCAAGATTCCCTATCTAATGCCAATCGTTTCATTTCGGTATATCCCCTACATTCTTCATCCCTAACAATTTGCTTTACATATTCCAAACGTTGCCTGCCTGCAAAATTTTCCCATGTACCTGTCCCTCAAAGTATCAAAGCAACTATTTCAGGATGCCTTAAGATGCGGCATATAAGTCTGTCCAAAGTCAGTATGTCTGTCCAATGTCTACTCCTTTTGATGTTTTGTATGTGTTTCCATTATCCAATGCCTGTAAGTTTGTTTTTTTTTTTCAAATGCTTCTTTCTTCATCAATTTGCTGCAACAGCTCTTTGTTTGTCACTTTATCCACCTATCTGATTTTTAACAATTTTTTATAGCACCACATTTCTAAAGCTTCTAATCTTTTCTTCTCGGGTAGTTCAAGTTTCAACTCCATACAAAGCTACGCTCCTAACATATATTTCAAAAATGTTTTCCTGACGTTTAAATTAATTTTTGATGTAAGCAAATTATATTTCTGACTGAAAGTTCGTTTTGCCTGTGCTATTCGGCATTATATATCGCTCCTACTCCGTCAATCGTTAGTAATTTTACTTCCCAAATAACAAAATTCTTCCATTTCCATAATATTTTCTCTTCCAATTTTTATATTCAGTGGTCCATCTACATTATTTTTACTACATTTCATTATTTTCGTTTTTTTTTCTTGTTTATTTTCATGCGGCTCCATCCACGTCATTCATTTTTCCTTCCAAATCTTTTTCATTCTCAGCTAAAGTTACTATATCATCAGCAAATCGTAGCGTCTTTATTTTTTCACCTTGAACTATTACTCCGGATCAAAATTGTTCTTCAACATCAGTAACTGCTGTTTCTATTTAAAGATTAAAAAGTAATGGAGGTAGAGAACATCTTTGTCGGACTCCCTTTTATATTATGGCTTCTTTCTTAGGCTCTTCGATTATTACTGTTGTAGTAATTATTGTATTCCAGTCTACGTTACCAAATTCCTTTTTTAAGTCTACAAATGTTATTATATGTTGTCTACGCATGTATGTTGGTTTATTTTTCTTTAATCTTCTACTACTCATCCTTCTACTATTAATCTGAGCGCTAAAATTGCTTCCTTATTCCCTATACTTTTCCTGAAACCCCATTGATTTTCTCCTATTAAGTCTTCCTCTCTCCTCTCAATTCTTCTGCACAGAATTCTAGTTAAGATTTTTTATGCATGAGTAGTTAAGCTAATTGTTCTGTATTCTTTAAATTTATTTGTTCCTGCTTTCTTAGGTATCATGACAATAACACTGTTTTTAAAGTCTGATGGAATTTCCCCTTTTTCATAAATATTACTAGTTTTTATTATCTATCGCTTCCTCACCTGCACTATGCATTAATTCTGCAGTTATATCATCTATCCTAGGAACCTCTCTGCCATTCACATCATTTAATGTTGTATTAAATTCAGATCTCACTATTACATCTTCCTTTTCACCCTCTTCGACTTCTTTCTCTTCCTCTATAACACCAGTTTCTAATTCATTGCCACCGTATAATTCAAGAGTATATCGACCTTTTCTTTCGTATTATAAATTGCTGTGCCATCTTTATATAAAAAAACCATAAAAAAAGAAAATAAATAAATAAAATAATTCTCCTTAACTTTCCTCTATGCTCCGTCTATTTTACTAATGATCTTTTCTCTCTTTCCACATCTGAACACTTTTCTTTAATCCGTTCTTCTTTCGCTAATTTGCACTTTCTGTTTATAGTATTTCTTAATTGTCAATAATTCCTTTTGCCTTTTTCATCCTTAGCACTCTTATACTTTCTACGCTCATCCATCAGCTGCAAAGTATCTTCTGTTATCCAATATTTTCTACCAGTCCTCTTTGTTCCGCCTAAGTTCGCTTCTGCTGATTTAAGAATTTCCGTTTTAACATTCTCCATTTTTCTTGTATATTGTCTACATTATCTTTTTTACTCAGTCCTCTTGCGATGTTCTCCTCAAAAATCTTCTTTTCCTCAAGCTTTTCTAAATTTAATTATTACTAAAATAATTTAGTACTAAAAAAAAAAAAAATTTAGTCAATAAGTAATAAGTAATTTTAGTTAAAATTTAGTAATTTAGTCAATTTAGTAGAAATTGATAGCAACCATAAGGTTGCTATCAATTTCTGCTCTAGGTTATACTTTGCAGTCGACGAGTTGATGTCTAAATCTTAGTTTAACCATGATATAGTTATCTGATACCTTGCAGTATCGCCCAACTTTTCTATGTGTACATTCTTCTATCGTAATTTTTAAACTGGGTGTTGGCAATTACTAAACTATACTTGTAAAACTCAATAAGTTGGTCCATTCTCACATTCCTTTTGCTCAGCCCACATTCACCCACAATATTTCCTGCCTTCCCTTTTCCGATGCTTGCACTCCAATCTCCAACTATTATGAAATTTTCATCAATTTCTTTGTCCATACACTCTACCTCATCATCATCATCATGGGCACCTGTAGGCAAATAGACGTTAACAATCGTTGTCGGCTTAGGTTTTGATTTTATCCTTATTACAATGATTCTATCAGTAAGCTTTTTGAAATACTCTATCTCTTCCCTATCTTCTTGTTCATTACGAAACCTATTCCTGCCTGTCCTTTATTTGACGCCGATTTAATTATTCTAAAATCACCTGATCAAAAGTCGTTTTCCTCTTCCCACCGAACCTCGCTAATTCGTACTATATCTACATCTAACCTATCCACTTCCCTCTTTAAATTTTCTAACCTACCAACATTTTTAGACTTCTAAGATTCCATCCTCCGACTCGTAGAATGTTATTTTTTTAATTTTCTGGTGACCTCTTCCTTAGTAGTCCCCATCCGGAGATCCGAACGGGGGACTAGTATACCTCCGAAATATTTTACCAAGGAAAGCCCCTTCATCATTGTTACATGAAAATGCAGTGGTACATTTTTTTGGAGAAGAAACAGCTGTAGTTTTCCATTGCTTTCAGTTGCGCAGAACTCGAAGATTGAGTAATGTTGATATGGCCATTTAAATCCTCCTGGCCTATACCCTTAATAACTACTGAAAGAGCTGCTGCCCTCTTTCAGGAATCATTCCTTAGTGTCTGACTCTCAACAAATACTTCTCCGATATGGTTGCATCTTCGGTTCAGCTACTCTGTATCGCTGAGCACTCAATCGGCAAGATCTCATGATTTATAGAGAGAGATATTATTTATTTATTAGTAATATGTTATTATTTATTAATATATATATATTATTTATTATTAGTATTATAATTGTTTACTGTTTTTTTTCTTCTATTACACAAATGTATATATATATATATATATATACATCATGATGTGATTACTTGTTTTGAGTCAGGTTCCATACACCATACATTCTTCTCTCTTTATCAGCTAAATTTTTCTGTTGCTGAGAATTTTTTTAGTTCTTTTCCTTCATTCTAGATCGTCTATAATTATTCATATCTTTAAAGCTCTCTTCTTGAAATCTTCTAGCGACTTCACTCTGAGATCTTTTTATCAATTCTTTTCTGTTATGATATTATGACTCAGCCGAATTTGAATTGTTCTGATTAAGCTTCTATACTTTGATTTTTCTTCTTACATTTAAACATCTCTCATTCTCTGCCTCCTCCATTTCCATATTTCAAATGTCTCTTTCTTTATTTACTTTTCTTAGTGATATAATACATAAATAGGGAAGCGAGAAGTGATATGTCCGTAAATCGTTTTTTTTTTTTTTAACTACTAACTCAATATCTTCGTAAATTTTCTTATCTTTAAAGATAATATACCGTGTAAATAGTATTTTAATATCAATTTTAACCCTTAAAATTAGTACCTTACTGAACAAAATTCATCTTAACTAATGATATTTATAAAATATTCAGTTTAGTATCAAATGATACAGTTCTGGCGATCTTCAGTAGGTTTTTTAACAAAAAAATTAATCAAGACAAAAATGTATTAATTATTAAATTCAGTATGTTTTTCTAAATTTTTCAATCTTAATAACCCCGCACCTAGTTTTTAATATAAAAAAAAAAGTTATAATTCACAAATATCATGATTTTTCTTGTCAAAATTATAACTGTCGAAATAAATAAGGTCAAAAAACATTTCTCAAAACTTCACCGCAGCATATGTTCTCCCTTCTGTTTTTCTGATAATTTTGTTTTTTTTTCTAGATGTCTGAATGTTATTTTAAAAAGATAATGTTAATTATTCTATATTGAAATGGTCGCACTGCTTTTATTTTTCACTGTCTGCTGTTATTTCTTATGCTAATTAAAGTCAGTATGTTTTCTTCGGTATGGAAGAAGTTCGCTTCTTCCAGGCTGGGGAACTACTCATTAAAGAATTACTAAATAATTCATTCAAAATTATTTTCACCATCTTCGTCTGGCACAAATATTAAAATAACAATAATTTTTTAATCATTTCCAGATTTTTCTAATTCCTTAAATACATAACTATATAAGTAATCTAATTTATTGTCTACCTTTTAAGAATTTGGATCAATAAATTTTTTATCTGAAAATAATTACGTATTTTAAAGTACATTATCACATTACCCCAATAACTAATGTTTTTTGGGATTACAATGGTATCTTTATGGCTCCTAAGAATTTCATTGTGCAATCTTTTGTAACCAAATTATTATCACCAATAGAGAAATGTTTTTTTATTAAACTTAAAAACTGTTCAATTTTTATTTCCGTTACGCTGCACAACTGAAAAAATTATTAAACCTCATAATTCACAAGATTTTAAAGCAGGAAAAAATTTAGTTAAAAAAATTTTTTCTCTCTTTTTTTGTTGTTATTTTCCTTCCACAAGACAATTAATTTATCCAACTGCTTAAGAAATAAATAAAAAATATTTCATTATGTGCATATTATATAAGAAAGTAGCTAACAAAAAAATGATACCTTACTTTTCTTGTAAAATCCAACTAAGTTAAAATTATGTAAAGTAAGACTTAAACTGACAAAAAGTAAATTATTGAAAAATGTATTTATTTTTAAAATTATTATTTCCTTAATAATTATTTATTTATCATACATTCCAGGAAATTTTTTAAATATTATTATTTTTCCCGTATGCGCGTCAAATAATCGTTTTAATTTTTAGAAATTTTTAGACTGATCGATTTGACAACTAATTTATAACAGTCAGATACTCGAATATCATTATAAGGATTACAAAAAAGAAAAACTGAACTCATTATTTTCTTTTAGGTTCCATGCTAGTTTATTATTTTTTTTAGTTTTTTATTTTTTTGTCCACTTTTACAATCAACCTCACCATTTATTCACCATGTTTTTGCATACCCACCTTCGATAAGGCCATGTCATTATATTACGTAAACTCTAATGCGTTTTTATCATATCATTATTATACTATGTCTAATTTGAACAAAGGAAAAAGAATAGAGAAGTTAAATAGGGAGATACTGAAAGAGGGAAAGGCTAAAGGAGAAATATTTGGTAAATAGAGAGAGAAGGGAAGAGGACACAGATCCAAACACAAGATAGATATGTATGAAGGAGAATCTAACAAATGCCACCAAATGCTGGGGGTAAAAAGCAGACTAGGAGGATAAAGAAAGAATGGGTTACTGAGGTGACGTGGATAAAATGCGTGAGAGAAGAAAGTGGAAGTATGTCAGAACAGGAGAGGGCAAGAAGATGTACAGGAAACTAAATAATTAATTAAGAAGAGAGACAGAAAGGGCGTGGCAAACATGGTTGATGGAAAGATGTGAGGATATTGAGAAATTGGAGAGTGTAGGGAAGTTTGAGAGATGTATAGAGTAATTAAGGAAATGGCTTTTAAAAGGGCAAAGAGTAAAACTAGGATGGAAATAGCAACAGAAGATGGGGAGGTGGTTGATGGAAATAATGAGGTTAAGATCAGCTGGATGGAGAGAGTTCGGAATGAGGAGGTACTTTGTAGAGTGGGAGAAGAAAAGGTGCTTATCAAAGTAATAAAAAGAAGAAAATGCAATTGGTTGGGACATTAGCTGAGACATGACTGCCTCCTGGTGACGGCGTTGGAGGGATTTGTAACAGGGATGAAAGCAAAAGGTCGGAAACGAATGAAGCTGGTAGACAACATAAAAAGGGAAGAAGTAACTACAAAATGAAAAGAATGGCAAGAATCGAGCAGAATGGAGGGCGGCCATGAGAAGACCTGCCTTTGGGCAGAACACTACTACTTCTAATGTGTACGTAATTTGTTTAACTAATGAACAAAAAGCAACCCCCCATGGCCCAATGAGATGAGAATGATATGTATGACATGTAATGGAGATGTAGTCTTGTACAGACTCAGACCGACCATTCCTGAGACGTGTGGTTAATTGAACCTCCAACCACCAAAATACACCAGTATCCTCTGTATAGTATTTAAATCCTTATAAAAGCAACTAACCTATACTAGGATTCTAATCTCAGAACCTTCGGTTACAAAAATCAGCTATTAAAAAACTGATTTGCGACGATGAGTTAACCGCTAGATCAGTCCAGTAGGATATCATTAATGAAGAGAGTTATATGTGATATCTACTCGTAGAAAATCAAAAAAGAGGTCTGCTGATTTACTTATAAAATTTATAAAATCAGTTTTTAAAAAACTGATTTTTCCTAATGAATTCCTTTTCTAAAGATGAATTTTTAAAACCGTTTTTATTACTAGTTTTTAAGTACCCTTCATTCTCAAGATTTTTCCGCATTACTCGTAGTAGTTTATACATAAGCATAATATTTTTCGGAGTTAATTGTTTTATTAAAACTTTAAGAAAAATTTGCTACAAAGATAATTTAACATAATCAATTGAGACCAAGTAAATTAGTTTTTAAGTTCATTTTAAGAACAGGAAAACATATTTATTATACTTCTATGAAAAACTGATTAGTAACCAAACACAATTATTATCATTCAAAATATATATTGTAATAATAATAATAATAATTAATATTATTTAAATTGAATTTTGTAAAAATGGCAACGTTGGTAATTCTTCTTTGAAGAATTACCCTCCTGAAAATGGCTGAATAGCTGAAAACTATGGAAATATACTTAAGTGATTGATAAGGTGATTTCAATATTATATTTAAATATTATTTGGTTTTCTAAAAATTCAGTAACTGCCATATTTTCAATCATTTTTTTTTTTTTTTAAATAAAGGAAATTGTCAATTTGACCCATATGTATTTATTATTATTTTTTTTTTAATACAAGCTTTAGGTTTTCACAAACGTGCCATTTTTAATATTTCTTAGTTATTTTGTAAAGCAAGTTCTTCTGGTGGTCTAATAATAAGTTTTTTCTCACACTACTGTGGTAGAAGATTTGATAATAGAAAAATTAAATTGTGTTATAGATTATTAAGAGATAATTTTTTTTTTCGTCATCAATATTATTAAAATACACAGAAGGTAAAGCCGAAAAATTTTGATAATGACACATCAGAACCAAATTTTATTCGTTGCCGTTCTCAAATCGAGTCATAGTTTCTTTCTGTACAAAAATATTTTTAAACAGCTATAAAATATTAAAAAATGAAAGAAATTAAAAAAATATAAAATAAAATTTTAATAAACGCAATAAAAAAATAAAATATACAATTTAAATTATTCTAATATTCTTTTTGAAGTTAACATTACACTAAAAGTTAATAGGATTTTATTTATTTCTGTTTTAACTTGGCGATACCTTAAAAATTTAAGGAATTGTAAAACTTAATTCTTAACTTTTAGTTGGTTTTTTTTAAGTTGATATTATCCCTTTAAATTTATTATACTTTTTAAGAGAGAATAAAATGTACTAACTAGCAACATTTTTTAAATAGTTTTATATAAATTTTCAATATTTATATTTCACAGTTATTTTTTATGAAGATTTAAAGCAATTAAATTGTTTTTATCTTCTTATTTTTTATTCAAATAAAAGTTTACAAACTTTTCTGGAATGAAGCTCTGAACATAAAACGGTTTTTATAAAATTAAAAAAAAAAGTTTACACTGAGAAAATCTTATATGAAAGAAAAAACTAATAACAAAAGATATTTATTTAAAACAGATTTTTTAATTCATTGAATCTTAACAGAATAAGTGAAATCCATTTCACTTATAGATTCCGGTTCCTCGCAATATCCCTTCATCTTGTATCGGCATTCGACCTTCCATAAAAACATTTCGTAATTCCTGAACAGTCATTTCACTGCACCGAACCGGTGAATTCATCAGCCGCTATAGACTAGATTAGTAACCATTATAGACTATTCTAAAATTGTAGGTAATTTTTAATCTCAATAAAATGGGAATTTTAATATTAAAAAAAGAAAATATTCCTCTATACGCGTATAACAACAAAAATAAGAAGGAAATGTATTATATTAAACTGAACGTAGGTTCACTTTAACATTAAATTCTAATATATGATAACAAAACAAACCACAAAATATTTTAAATATTGATATTGAAAAATAATATTAAACCAATTACAGATGCGCTTGTATCATTTGTGAACAACGACAATCATTGATTTAATTTCTGACCAGTACATCCTATTTTTTAACGAATAAATAAACACAAAAAGGAAATTAAAATTTTAAGTTGTGGTAGATAAAATATTATCAAACGACGATATTACGCTATCATAGAAAATACCCATACAATTCATTATTATTTTTCTAACTGATAATTTCTTATGTAGCCAACATAAAATAATGTTTTTATATTAAAAATTATATCTTAATCCTTACAATATATATATAATGAATGTTTTTTTATTGTAAAAAAGTAATGGGCTTTTTAAGTTGTTTAATGATTACTATAAAATAAAATGGAATAAGGATTAACAGAGAATAAGACTGGAATACATAAATGGATTATACAGAATAAGGATGTAGAGGTTCAATAATTAATGAATAGATAATAGCAAAAGTAAGCTAAAGAAAAATATTTCCTAGAATAAATAAATTTCATAAACTTGTCATCGAAAATTCCATAATAGTAGTTTTATATACATATATATTTACATACACTGAAATAAGTACAAAATATTATATCACCGACAATAGTAAGTATAATTATTATGTAAGCAACAGCTTACTATCCAAAATAGTTTATCCAGTATTCTTTTAAATACCACATGTTATTTATTATCACGAATAAAATCAGTTAAATTTTATTATTTGTTTGTCAAACATTTTTTTGAGTTATTTTTACAGTCAGAATTTTAAACAGTCCTCGGAAAAATAATTAAAATGTAATTTTTTTTTAATTCTTGATCTAGAAAAACTTGAAATAATCAATTTAAGAGACAAAAATGAATTATATAAGGTTCGCAAATCATTTTTTTTTTTTTTTTTTAGATAAAGGCTTAAGATATCAAAATAAGAAGGCATTATGATAGAATAGAATAGATTACAAAAATGTAAATGTTAGGAAAACTAAAGTAATGGCTTTTGGAGACAATGAATATCAGATTTGGAGACAAAAGAAGAAAGAATAGAATAAGTAAAGAAATTCAGCTACAATGTGAACATAAAATTATAACATTTAAAAGAAATAAAAAACAAGAAAAGCAATGGATTAGTAATGGTGTAAAAAAAAGAAACATCTGTTGTGTAGTACGATGGACTTACGAGTTGAAAAAGCATCTTGTGAAGTGTTTGTTACATTTGAAGTTCACTTATGTATGAATGAGAAACATGGATACTAAGAAAACAGAAAAATAAAGGCTGGAGGGTTTTATTTATATAGACATGGAGAAGGTTGCAGAAAAATAGACAAAGTGAAAAATGAAGGAAAGTCAACGAGAAAGAAGCCTAATCAAAACAATTTTGAACAGGAAAGCTAACTGGTTGGGACATATATGAGAGAAGGTCTGGTCAACTTGGTGCAAAAGTGAGAAACAAGAGTAAAGTAAAACTTATAAACAGAATAAAAAAAAAATTGGAACTATTAAGATCTTAAAAATCTGGGAATACATGAAAATGAAGGAAATAGTGCCAGGGACCTAACTCAGAACAGATTTTTGTTTGCTGGCATTTCTCCCGCCACCACCTCATTCGGTCGCCCTAGAGCATAAGACTGAATGTTAGTGCCACGAAGGGCCACTGTGCCTCGAACAGTTAAGCGATCAAAACCTAATTTGCTCCTGGAAATATCTGTGTGAACGGAATAAGCGTGGTGCACACCACCACTTGCTTCGTATCCCACCGTTCACTTGTCATGTATTACAACTAGATTGGGTAGGCGCTCTCCGTCTATATATAAAAAAATATATGACCCGTCAATACATACATTTACTTCACAAAGACAGCAATTCACTGCTACGCCTAGGTCGCTGCATATCAGCATGTGCCTGTCCACCATATTATAGCGCTTGGAGCTATAATTGGCTGGTGACCAGCCAATTCCCAAGAGTAGCTTCCCACAGAGGCGCGGTAGGAGTCATTTCCCTTAGTAAACTACTGATATCAGTTGAACGTAGCAACCGCATCAAGGAACTCCCACAAGGTCCGACAATGCGGCTCTCGCCACATCGACTCGCCATTACTGGGCGGCCAATTTTCCCCTTTACCTCTAAGTTCCAGGGTGGCCCGAGCTCTGGCTCCCCCACTCTTGGGAGAACGTCATATGTTCGCTCGACTGGACCTCCCAGCAGACACCCAGCTCATCAGTTGCCAGGCGGAACCTGAACAGATATTGCTGCAAATTTATATGGCTAATGAGCACTTGGGCTGCCGTTGACCTTAAAAATAAATTACAGGCATTCCACTCCCCGAAGTCCTGTATAAACCTGTACAAGGACCTTCTCTTAATCGTGGTGTTCCATTCTCGCTACCATGCTTCCATCGCGAGGTTATCAGATACCAAGTGAACCAACTCAGAGCAGATATCAAGTGATGTGAAATAATAAAATTCTCCCTTTGAAATCATTTTTTGTACATTACTGCGTTCGTTATGAAATATTACGATACCTGCTCTGCCCTACCCTACTCTACCCTATGAAAATGATAGACAGTAGGATTTCTATTAAATTGCTTATGTCTAAAAAATGATACATCTTTTTTCTTTCTTTTTTTTATAAATAATAAATCCTTAGTTTTCTAAATGTCAAGCTGTAGATTTTTCCGGGGTTTAGACTGACATTTCTAAATGATTCATATGCGTTCCGTAGAAATTTTAATTGTGGTTCTCCAAGTGTCAACAACATACGTCGATGACATAATCGCTTTGAAACGATCGGATATCTGTGTAAAGGGAGGAGTACGGAATAATCGAAAGTGTCTGAAGAAAATTTTGAACGTGTCAGGGAGTTTTTTTCTGCATAGTCCTAAAAATTCTGTTAGGAAAGCTGGTACCGAACTTGCAATGCCGGTATGGAAGCCTACCGACTACGCTGTGCGTGCTGACTTCCCGAACGAAATGTTTCTGCATGAAGGCGATGTCTTTCTGCTTTCTGATCGTAGTGTGTTTAATATTGAGTCAACATCTTTTCTTAGTGAAAAATTTAACATACATAATATCTGTATATGGGAATCAGAAAACTCCAATGAAATTCTACAATGTGAAAGGGAATCGCTAAAAATAATTTTCTTCTGTGCGATACCCCTACGACAAGTTTACGGGATATTCTTTTTCGTTGAAGCAAGCATAACAGGAGTTGCTTATTTGAATATGCTGTATACATACCTCTATCCTGTAAGGTAGACCAGAGAATTTTATTTGGTAACAAGATGCGCCTCTTTACTCGTATAACTCTGTATGGGATTGTTTGAATGACATTTTACCCAGCCGCTAAATCGGTTGGTATAAATCCGATGACAGAGCTTGTTTGCGGCGACATCCAAAATCACCCGATCTGACCCCATGTGATTCTTCTCTTGGGGCTTTTATAAAGGATCTTGTGTATGTTTCTCCATTATCTACTGATTTACCCGTTTTAACACACATAATTGAAGCGCTGCCGTTTCCATCGCTACAGGCTGCTGGTTAAAATATGCGATGAACTCTAACGGTTGGGATGTGTGTATGACGTAACGAAAAGTCCTCTCATTGATCACTTAATGCGAAAAACTGTAAGCAATAACTCTTTTATTTTTTTATTTTTTTCATTATTGTTAAGTTAAAGTTGAAATATTAAATACGAGTAGGTTTAAAATCCCAACTTTTTTTGTACAACAAAAAAAGTGATTTAAGTTTTAGTGCTTATCCAGTCTTTATTAACTGGAAAAATATACACCTAATATAACTTCCAAATCTCAATAAAATCACAAAAATAGAAACAACAAACGGACATCCTAATTTAAATTTATTATACATAGGAAATCGAATCACAGGCAGTCGAATGCGAAGTGGATTTATAACCATTTTCGCTCCTCCCCGCTTAAAGTGATTCAAACTTCTTCAGAATGAGCAGAATGTATTGTAGATGAAAACTCATCTACAATACAGCATCATCATTACGTTTTTTTTTTTTGCACAGAAATGAACGAAAAAGGCAGAGATGAGGTATACCACATTTTCAATCATATTATCCGATAATAAAGGGGCGAAATCCATTCTAATTATCATTTATTAAAATACTTTTTAAAACTAACCAAAATATAAAAATGTAATTCTAATAGTATTATAACAATCTTGTTATACATCAATTTATAAATTTATGCGAGATATAAGTCTCTCCCATTTCATGGTTTTATTCAAATGGTTCAATTAAATCTATATGATAAAATAATTTGGTAAACAAAATAAAGATTTTTTTTTTTCAATTACTCAGTAATTAATTTAGTTATAAATTTCATTGGAATTTTAAAACACTCATTATATCAGACCACAGATAACCAGCATACATCGATTACGTTCAGTCAATTATGAGAGAAGCTTTAAGAGAACATAACTTTTCTCACATTCAAAGATTATTTTAATTAATTTTAATTATTCAACAAATAATTAACATACAAAATTCGCATTATCTTACAACATTCACTACGTCAAGCGCCCTCAAATAAGTCTGTACTGACTTCGACCACACAATTTCTAAAGATTTATTTGAGAAAACATTTTTTAAATTATATTAACCAATAAGAAATGCTGTCTAATTGGTTTAACAGACTGAAAAATGACACAGCACCGTCTCTTGTTTTTTCTTTCTTTATTAACTGGAAAAATATACACCTAATATAACTTCCAAAACTCAATAAAATCACAAAAATAGAAACATCAAACGGACATCCTAATTTAAATTTATTATACATAGGAAATCGAATCATAGGCAGTCGAATGCGAAGCTTTCGAAGCCATTTTCGCTCCTCCCCGCTTAAAGTGATTCAAACTGCTTAAGAATGAGCAGAATGTATTGTAGATGAAAACTATGTATTGTAGATGAGTTTTCATCTACAATACAGCATCAATACAATACAGCTTTTTTTTTTATGTCGAAACCCAACCACAAAAGAACACCGGCATCCACGATTTATTATTCAATGACATAGCACCTGTATCACTTTAACGTAAAAATGTATATAAATATGATATGAAATATGAACGATAATCGATATATATAAATATCGAAAACGGGAAAGATGAAATGCGAAGGTATTTGTTATTTATTGTAACAACAGGTATTGTTAGTAATCAATCTAGAAGTACACAAAATTTAGTCTTTAGTTTTTTGGAAGGAAGTCTTATTAGCCACAAAGTAAATTATCTATTATAACTCAAGTTAATTTATTAACTGGTGCTCTCTCTTTTATCTGTTTAGCCTCCGGAACTACCGTTAAGGTATTACTTCAGAGGATGAATGAGGGTGATGGGTATATGAATGCGAATGAAGTGTAGTCTTGTACAATCTCAGGTCGACCACTTCTAAGAAGTGTGATTAATTGAAACCCAACCACCAAAGAACACCGG
>JAAAKQ030296511.1:0-10230 GCA_010016005.3 Zanna intricata
TCCGGAACTACCGTAAGGTATTACTTCAGAGGATGAATGAGGATGATGTGTATGAATGTGAATGAAGTGTAGTCTCTAAAACTAATTTTAATTAAATATAAATTTAAATTAATTAAAATTTAATTAAATATAATCGATATATATTTAAATATGCTAATGTCAGAACATTAATATTTATTTCATTTCTCAATAATAGTACCGCTGGTAGGTTAATTAATTAAAATATATTACAAAAACCACTTTACCAGCGCATTGAGATAACCCAAAATCAGACAGACTATCAGGAGAATATACTGGTAGAACCGGACAGGCATCACTTCTCCCTCTTTCTTTTTGTTTAGCCTCTGGAACCATCCTAAGGTATGTAGAGTCTCAGGTCAACCGTTCCTGACAAGTGCGGTTAATTGAAACCCAACCACCAAAAAACATCGGTATCCACGATCTAATCTTCAAATCCGTATAAAAGTTTAATATACTTTTAACATTTTTAAAGTTTTAACTTTTAAAAGTTTAACCTTTTGTAAAAAATTTATAACCTTTATTAGGATTTGAACCTAGAACTCTCGACTTCATAATCAGCTGATTTGCGATGTCGCGTTAACCACGAGACCAACCCGGTGGGTTGGCTTTATAATTCTAATTTACGTTGATTAAACTGTACACGTACACAAATTCTTAACAAATAATTATCAAATTTATTTCGTTAAATTCTTTATTATTTTTTTTTTTTTTTTTAATAGAATAAATATTAAATTAAATTGCTTTGTAAATAATATGTTTAACAGCATAAATAAAGTACTAATTTTAAAAAAATCAGAACGAGCTTTTAAGACACAAAAATGGGTTTTCAGATCATTATCTGCCGACTATATAAATATAAATCTTGTATACTTATATTTATAGAATTAAATATGTTAACTTGTCCTTGTGTTTATATTTACGAATGTGTGACCTAGCGATCTTAGCTTTACTGTTTCAGTATAACTCAACAAAATATTCTGGATTACAAGAAAGAGCCTTATTATGTGCTACGGTTGCCAATTTTTAATAAACTGCCGAATCATTTTAAAAAATTTTCCAATCCATTTACTTTAAATATAATTAAAAGATATTCCTCTACGTGAACAATATTATTTTCTTTATGAATATTTACTTTCCTAGTATCATAACTCTAGAGCTGTGCTGCAACAAGGAAAGTATGGTAATCGGTCAAAAAAATAGATACAAAGTTTTTTGCATTTCACGACGTATCATAACCCAGCAACCCTAAAACCAAAAAAAAAAAAATCCCTTTCGGTATGCCGGAAGGCGAAGGTAGATTTTACCGGTACTAATTAGGTGGATAAAAAAGATTTCCACCTTAAAGTCTAGAAAAAAAAATCAAATTTATTCAATACGAAAACGGTAGCATGTGAAAAAAGTTTCACGTGTTTAGCACTAATTGTTTTGAATCATTAAGAGGATAGGTGAAAGGTAGACGGAAGGCTTTGCCGTTTGGTGCGCCCATGGTTTGGCGTAAACCAAAGTATGATGTAACAGATTATTACTTTTATTTAACAAATAAGTATGGAATTTCGAAAAAAAATCTAAAAATACTGTAAGTATGTATTTCAGGCAGAAATTTCACAATGCAAGTGAACGAAAAATTAAAGAAGGAATATCTGTTGGTTTTCAAATATTCCTGGTTTCAAATATATTCGAGTAGGTCGAAAATGATGTATTTAACTCGATGTTAAATTAAATAATTTAGAAAGTAGAGGTACCGATTGTTACTTTTATTTAACAAATATGTATGGAATTTCGAAAAAAAATCTAAAAATACTGTAAATATGTATTTCAGGCAGAAATTTCACAATGCAAGTGAACGAAACATTAAAGAAGGGATATCTGTTGGTTTTCAAATATTCCTGGTTTCAAATATATTCGAGTAGGTCGAAAATGATCTATTTAACTCGATGTTAAATTAAATAATGTAGAAAGTACAGGTTTTTTTTTTTTTTATTTAACCTCCGGAACCGCCGTTAGATTACATCTTCAGAGGATGAGATGAATGAATTGTAGCGTGTATGAAAAATTCCATGTCTGACCCGGATTCGAACCCGGGACCTCCGGATTAAAGACCGAGACGCTACCAATCGAGCCACGGAGGCCGGTAGAAAGTTACAGAAAGTTGGGCTTCATTTAAAGACATTTGAAAAAATTTTCTCGGTAAACAAAAATCTAACAATTACCACGATATTGTTAGTCAACTTCTTACTTCATACAGAGCTTTGGGATGTCTTTGAAAATACGTTTTCTCCACTCACATCTGGATTTTTCCCCGGGAAAACTCGAAGACATAAGTGACGAACACGGTTGAACGTTTCCACGAACACATTTCGGTGATGGAAAGCCGCACTATAAAGGGAAATGGAATACTGTTAGCCGATTACTGTTGGGACATTAATTCAGGATGTGCTTGATGCTATCTATAAAACAAATGCATCAGCGAAATCATTCAAACACAGGTAATGGCCATGCAAATTTATAAATTTTACAGGTTTTAACAATATTTTTCTTAATTTTATTTTTGAAGCGCAATTCATTTAAAACTAAGAGTTATAGAAAAATTGTATTTACAGATATGTAATGTACGGAAAAAAAAAAATTCAATAAATGGTATCACACTTAAGAGAAAAATTTTAATAATTATTTTTTGTTTATCAGTGTTATCACAAAACGCTGAGATTAAATTATGAAAAAAGTACACACTTAAACAACACATAGAAATTATTTTTTTTTTTTAATTTAACGAGTCGATAATAAGTTTTCGAAAAAAAAAAAATTTAACGATCAAGCACATCTTACGGACATCGCCAATAAACAAAATTGTCGAATTTCGAGAAAATAAAAACAAAAAAAAAGATTGAAGAATTTCCTATGCAACCTCGGTAGGATACGGTTTGTTGCAAGATTTTGAGCGGGGGAATCGATCGGATTTTACTTTTTCAAAAATGAAATTGAAGTTGCCGTATGCGAGGATTTCAACATCCACAGTGCCATCGAAACCGTACAGTTTTGAAAGAAGATCCCATCGGGTTAGTCTAGCGGTTAACGCGATATCGCAAATCAGCTGATTTCGAAGTTGAGAGCTCTAAGATTCAAATACTAGTTAATTTTATACGGATATGAATACTATGATCGTAGATACCGGTGTTCTTTTCCGGTTGGTTTCAATTAACCACACTTTTCAGGAGTGGTCGACCAGAGATTGTACAAGATTATACTTCATTCACATTCAATACATATCATCCTAATTCATCGTCTGAAGTAATACCTTACGGTTGTCCCGGAGGCTAAACATAAAAAGAGAGAGAGAGTTATTGAAAGAAGAATTTAATTTTCGTGTTATCTAGCAGCGGGGTGATGTGATCGCGTGACTTGATTCGGTTGAACGTTCTTCTTTGGGGGGGTTAGCTTAATGATAAAAGTGTGCATCGATAAATCACAATTGATTAAAGACGTGAAAGAAAAAATTCTACAGCAACATTGCCGATCTTTCCCGGCAATGTCAACGTGTTTTGGAACATTTTGACAAAAGAATGAATATGGTGTAGTTCATTTGTCAAATGTTTTGTATCGCACATAACCTCCATCTCTCTACTTATAAATACGGCAAAAAATTTAAAAAAAAAGAAAAAAAAAAGAAGAATTTATTTTATTAAATAATTAAAATATTGATCCATTTTGGGACATAATTTAATTTCTACCGTATAAAATAACCTGTAACTGTTTAACAAAACTTTTTGTTATACACTTCTATTATGAGGGAAAAAAATAATTGAAAGTATCAAAAATTAATTTCCGAAACAAATCCAATAAACTTTGGCCGGGTTTCAAAAAATTCGTGTAGATCTTAGTTTAAAAATAAAAATACATAATTTTTTTTCAAATTAGTCAAAAAAGAATTTTAATTAATTTTTTTTTTTTGCCTAAGTGATAGCGTCTCGGCCTTTCATCCAGAGATCCTGGTTTCAAATCCCGGTCAGGCATGGCATTTTTCATACGCTACATTTCCATATCCCACGCACAACCTTCAAGTTTATGTACTTTATGTACAATTCAAGTTTATGTAATAGGCATATCAAGAAAAACAATTATTGTTTAATTTAACATAAAAAATACGATTTGTATTAAACAGACACTCAGTTTGATTTAATTAAAAATAACCGAAATGAATTTAAATAATTTTAATTAGATATAAATTTAAATTAGTTAAAATTTAATTAAATATAATCGATATATATTTAAATATGCTAATATCAGAACATTAATATTTATTTCATTTCTCAATCAACCTACCGCTGGTAGGTTAATTAATTAAAATATATTAAAAAACCACTTTACCAGCGCATTGAGATAAACCCAAAATCTGATAAGACTATCAGGAGAATATACTGGTAGAACCGGACAGGCATCACTTCTCACTCTTTCTTTTTGTTTAGCCCCTGGAACCATCCTAAGGTATGTAGAGTCTCAGGTCGACCGTTCCTGACAAGTGCGGTTAATTGAAACCCAACCACCAAAAAACATCGGTATCCACGATCTAGTCTTCAAATCTGTATAAAAGTTTAATAAACTTTTAACATTTTTAAAGTTAAAACTTACTGAAACTATATGAACGAGAATGAAATGTAATGTTGTACAATCTCAGGTCGACCGTTCCTGAGATGTGTGGTTAATTTTTATACGGATTTGAATACTAGATCGTGGATACCGGTGTTCTTTGGTAAATGGATTTCAATTAATCACACTTCTCAGGAGTGGTCGAACTAAGATTGTACAAGACTACACTTCATTCACATTTATACACATCATCCTCATTCATTCTCTGAAGTAATACCTTAACGGTAGTTCCGGAGGCTAAATAGATAAAAGAGAGTATTCACATCCGTTTAAAAGTAACTGTTTTTATTAGTATTTGAACCTTAGAACTCTTCTCGACTTCGTAATCAGCTTATTTGCGTTGACGAGATTAACCAACAGACCAACCCGGCTGGACAGTCATGACTGTTTTTACATTTTAAATATTTAAAAATTTATATTTTGACTTCAATGTAATATTTTTTAAGCCCTGATGATGGCTTTCACATAAGCCGAAAGATCTTGGGTTTATTACAATGTGCTGTTAAGGTATTAATCATTAATATTATTTATTTGCATTGAATACACAACATAAATTTATATATATATCATACATAAAAAAATAAAGTTGATATTAATAAGAATCATTAAAAAATTACAGTTTAATTCAATAATTAAACTGAAATCGAAAAATAAATTTACCTTTTCGTTTGAATTTTTCCAAAGACGATCAGATGTCTCCGCTGGCCATACAGCAACTTCACCGCAACAAAGGCACAAAGACTCCATAGAAGGAAAACGGTAATAAATATAATAAAAGGAAACAAATAAAACGAATCGCTAACAAAAGCTACAGGATAGTTAATTCAAAATAAATATGTTATATAATATAAAAATTAAAAAAAAAAAAAAAAAAGAAAAAAGAAACAACAAACCACAAACAAAGATTAAAATGCTATAGTTAAAACCCAGATATTTAAAAAGAAAACTAAAAAAAGGTATCTCACAAGCGTTAAATACATTAATAGCATAGAAAAAAAATATACATGAAATATCATCAAATTTTAATTAATTGTTAAAAATAAATTAACATTAAATAAATTTAAGCGACAAATAAACTAAAAATTAAACGTTTGATAAGATACATTAACTATACTATTTTAAGAAAAGTTTATAAAAACAAGCCTCTAACAAATAAGATAAAAAATAATAGTATTTTATTTTAAGGATTTTAGTAAACGCTACTCGAACGACGTTATATTTAACGACATTAAATTTTATCATTTTTGTAATATAAATACTTAATGTTCAATAATCAGATATTAATTGCAGAAATATACATGAATATTGAAAAACTATGTTTCGAGGTCGTTCACGAACCGACAACTACCGGTATTTAAATAAAAAATTTGTTTCGGTGTCGAATCCAATTGGCAGCGGACCGCGACACATTTTTCAACAACCCGCCAGCTAACCCTGACATTGCACAACAAAGGAGATTAACTCGCCTAAAATTTGTTACAAAAACAAATCACTTCTTGCTTAATAGACTGTTCTAAACCGGCCAATTGTTAATAAGATTTCGATTTAATATATATATTGAAAATAAAATAATTCAAAATCGTTTGAAAAATTGTTTTAAAGAACTGAAAACTATTTATCTCAACTTCATTGAAATATTCGTACTCTAAACGTGTACCACATTGTTTGTTATTTATTTATTTTTTATGAATTAATGTATTATAGAAAGGTTATACGTGATAATACAAAAATGGAAATTTTGTAGCGTACGAAAAATGCAAGAAAGAGTAGACAAAAGGAAGAAGATGCTAACCTTCTCCCAATCAACCCCACCCATTTTCCTATCGAAGCTTACAGTTTACTTCAGCCAGCACATATGACTCCCTCCGGAAAGGGAAGAAACCATTGCTTTCGCCAAATATTAGGGCTCTGAAAGGCGTATTCCTGCCAGCCCAAAAGGCACCGGCACCGAAAGGACTTAAGTGGATGGACTGAAGGGGGAATTACGGCCGAGAGCAGCGGGCTTTTAATAAGAAAGGAAAATTACTGTGGAAAGTTAAACTTAGCGTTAAGGAAGAGATTAATAAAATGTTTTATTTGGTGTGTGATACTCTATGAAGTTGAAATTTGGATGATGAGAAAGGCAGAGAGAAAAAGAACTGAGATGCGAGTGTGGAGCAGAATGATAAATATCAGATGGGAAGACCTTGTAACGAATGAAAAAGTATTAAGAAGAATCGGAGAGAACAGAAAAATGCTAAAAGTGATCGAATATAGGAAAAGGAACCGAAAAGGTTATCATATGAGAAGAAGTTGTTTATTAGTGGATGCGATAGAAGGATTGGTGAAAGGAAGGAAAAAAAAGAGGTAGGAAGAGAGATTTCAAATGACGGAAGGGATCATAGAAAAGGGAAAATATGCTGAAACAAGAACAAAGGATAAAACAAGATGGAGAAAGATAAAGATCTAGAAACGATATTATCTGTAAATCTCTTGTAAAGTCCAAGCCAATATATCTTCCACCAATAAACATATATTGGGCATGGAGATTTCCGACCCAAATCCTCTCTAGGCAAGGGGACGTTAACGACTACCTCCATAAGTTTGGAAAGCACATGTAGAACAACTGCCTCTATTGCGGACTGAGGGACACGCCACTCCGTACGTTCTTCGAGTGTGATAGATGGAAAGGCATCAAACATGATATGCAATTAAATGGATCTCTCCCGAGACTACTGTAGAGTTTATGCTACACGGGATCGAGCAATGAGCGGCCATAGAGAAAAATAATCCTCGAAACATGGATTGAGTGGTCTTAATAAAAAAAATTGTTTTATTTTATTTTATTTTATTTAACCAGATCTTTTCCCCATATGAGTTTGCTCACTCCCCATTAGAGTGGGCAAAAGAAAAGACAGAGACCTGGAGGAGAGGGCAGGGGACCGGGAACAGTTTTATAGCCGGTTCATCCCGCTCCTCATGTTACAGGCATGGGAAAAAAAAGGTATAGACCCGCCGGGCCGACCAGCCATGCCGGACATACAGCCGGTAGGCGGGGAGGCCCGTTAGAGGCAAAAGACACACCCACGGACTGAGTTTTGCTTATTAACTGTTGGTTCGGTCCGGAGGAGTAGGGGAAAAAAGATATATATATATATATATACGTATATAAAATCTTTTAGATCAAAAGTTTATTAAATTATGAATCTTAATATCAAAATTTCCTTTCCGTAAAGAAAATTTTCAAAGTAAGAACCGTAAAAGGGATATTATTGAAATAATTGGCGAAATATTTATTTATATCTATTAATAGAAAAAAAATTTCATAGAAACTTGAAAATGTCAAAGAGAACAGTTTGAAGATCATTCTAAAAATTTTTGAAAAATTCCCTGGAAAACTAGAGAGAGAAAACTATGAAGTAATAATGACCAAATCGCAATATCATTTTCCATAAAAATCTGATGTGGACACCATATAACTTTCTAGTCAGCCTATTAAATCACATATTTAAATTTTTTATTACATTGTTTCATATCCTTTTTTTTGTTATTACTGAATTATTATTAATTGTAAAAAAATTTTTACAATCAGAGGTTAATAATTATTAATAAATCAATACATTTAAATTTTTTAAAAAAGAGAAAATAAAATAAATATTAAAAAATATTAAATAAAAAAAAAATTAAGATTAGGGCCGATGTGCCTTTCCCTTTAAGTTCAAAATATTTCATTAATTAAATTTCTAGTGGGCTCTAGAACCTTACCACTTATGAATATCATTGAAAAGCGCTCAATGAGTTTAGAAAAAGTGCAAAATCAAAATTTTGTGGAATTTTGAATTTTTTGGACACTTTTGGTTTAGTCAATTACAATTACAATCAACTATATATTACAACGGAATCCTAAATCCAAAATATCAACATTTTATGGCTAATCGTTTTTGAGTTATGTGAGATACATACGTACTTACAGACGTCACACCGAAACTAGTCGAAATGGATTCAGGGATGTTCAGATTGGATATTTCCGTTGAAATTTGTAAACCGAAATTTTTCGAGATTACAATACTTCGTTAAGTACAAGGAAATAAAAAAAGTATGGCGCGTGTGTTTGTTGTAAGCACTCAGAATTTTGTTTATGCTATTATTGGCGTAGAACGGACCACTGGTCGATGCGCCGGATGGCTGCGCGCAGCTCACGAACGATTCATTTGTTGAAATGATTTATATTTCTCAAACAATTAATTCGTTCGAACGATTTATACTTCTTAATACGAACTATTAATCTAAAATTATATCTGTGATTTTTGGGGATTAAAAAAGGAAAACATTGGAGTTGAAGCTACGTTAAAAAATCACAACTCAAGAAACATTAAACGTTTTCAGGATCTGAAACTTATGTTATAAAAGTTTTTTTTGTTGTTAGTACGCTAGATTCATGAATGTTAATTAAGTACAATTGGAAAAAAACATTTAAAAAAATCATACGTAACGAAACATAAATCGCGTATTATTTTCTCGGCGGGCCACAGGCCCGCCTTTTTTCTGCATCGTAACAAACAGGATACGTTCTTCGGCTTCTGGGTTCACCGGTTTTTTGTCCTTCGCATTCTAATAATTTCAATAATTTTAATTGTTAATAATTCTCTTCAATCTAGAATTAGATTCCATGTTGTTCGGGACCAGCCCGGCTCTGTTGCTAGTGCCTTTTTATTATTTTCTTTGTGCAACTATATCGGTTGCTGTACCGTTATCAGTTTTATTTTTT
Source organism: Zanna intricata (assembly GCA_010016005.3). NCBI lineage: Eukaryota > Metazoa > Arthropoda > Insecta > Hemiptera > Fulgoridae > Zanna > Zanna intricata. The sequence goes on from JAAAKQ030296511.1 coordinate 9,413, forward strand.
TGGAACATCCGTCTCCAATATTATTCGCGGCGTTACGCAAAACTTTATCCAGCAGCTTTATTTTATTTCTTTGTTCTTTCGTCGATCCACGTTTTTAATTCTTTATATTGCTGTTGTTTTGCTATCAGTCCTTATTTATTTAATTTCAAACTATTAGATTTTAATTGTTGCTGTTCTTCTTTGCTTCTTGTTTGGTCGCCGTAGTCCTGGATATTTGGATGCGTCTCTTTATTATATATTCAAACTCTACGCCTCGTCCTCGAGTATCATCGATCGTTCTTATTATGTGGAAGCATTGTAAAGTAAGTTTTTGTTTAAATTGTTAATTGTTTACTGAAAATTACATTAACAGTATTGTTACTTATTTATTAATTTTAAATTTATATCTTATTTTGTTAATATAAAAGGATTCAATAGATTCCATTGTAATTGTTGCTGTTAAGTGTAATATTTGTATTACTACTGTATTTCTGGTACAGTAATGCTCCTATCATTTTTGTTCATTACAGATTAAACAATTTTTCTTTTCAATATAATTTAAATTTATGATTAACTATCATTAACATAGTAAATTAATTATTGATAATAATTTATATGATTAATTCTATCAAAGAATAAAAAACCTTAACTAAATTGTTTTAGACAAAGTGCAATTCTTAAATTGTTTTTAATTTCTAGACATTTCATATAATAATGTATTCAGCAACACTAAAATATTTGTTTATATCTTTATGTTTACCTCTCTTTATCTGTTTAGCCTCCGGAACTACCGTTAAGGTATTACTTCAGAGGATGATGTGTATGAATGTAAATGAAGT
>JAAAKQ030296533.1:0-10229 GCA_010016005.3 Zanna intricata
CTCCTCATCCTCTGCACCTCCCTGCGTCGTAACTGCAGCTCTCTCCTTCCTTGCTCAATCTCCGCGCTCCACCAGTATGCGGCTTTCTGGTGTTGTCTGGTGACAACACAATTGTAGGATTTTACCGTAACGCGACTATTTCTGATGCACGGCTTACACACACATAAACACAAAACCTAATTTAAAAAAATTATATTTAAATATAATATTTTTTGTACAGCTGTAAGTTAGTGCTACACTACCGCTCCTTGTGGTGAGAGGGAGGTACTATTGACGCAGTATATCCACTTAGCCATTAGTTTAGAGAATTTTTGGGGTGGGGGTGCGATTTTGGAAAAATTTATTTTTTGTAATATTATATGTTAATCGTTAACAAATGTGCCTAAGAAAAATAAGAGCTTAATTCGGCAAAATCTCGAGATATTGAGGGTGACCTTTCTTTACTGTCTCACCCTCTTGACCTTTTAAGTTGAAAATTTAATGGCATCAATCCTCCATATACAGAAATAGTTTGATCAAGTTTGGTCAAAATCGGTCCTGTAGTTCTGGAGATATAAGGTGTTAGACACTGAACATACATACACGTACGTACGTACTTACGAACATCCGGAAAATTTCCATTTAGTTTTTTGGATTCCTTAGGTGTTAAAACGTCAAGATTCGGTGAAAACCGCATATGCCCAAATTAGAGTAAATATTCTCCCTTCTACAGCTATAGCGCTGGACGGGAAAGTAATACGTCACCAGGACTTAAAATCCAGAACTTTTTGAATGAAAGCTAGAGACGTTACCATTCTGCCAATGAGGTTGGCTCTACAGTGGGAACTGTGCATCAAGAATAGTTTATAAATTTACTCGTGATAAATACTTAATAATGATGAAAAATCTACCGTTTTAGTTAAACGCTTCAAATTAAACAAACTCCAAGTTTTGAAATACAGGTAAAATTAATTTTACACTGCGAGAACCGATTGATAGGGATATAGATCGTTGTTATAAGTAAAACAATTGTGAAAACCTTTCTCTTATTATTTTTTTCTGTATTATATATCCAGAAAAGTAAAAAAAAAAAAAAATAATAAAGAAAAAATGAATATTGGAACTAGTAACATAACTAAGGTTAGAATGAGGTAAATTTTACTTTTATTATTAATGAAAACACTTTTCCAAAATGTACCCTCAACCAAATTCTAATTTGGTAGTTGATCTTGTTAAATCTCAGGCTGCGCTAAGGAAATAATCTTAATTAATAAAATCGGAATTCAAATTCTTTTGGAAATAACTTCAATTTAAAGTTAACTTAAATCTGAATCATAAAAAATCTGCTGAGTAATTGATCGGCAATGATGCTAATAACTGGTCCAGTGACGTAGTTCACATCATTAACAAAAGAATTTTTAAAAAAAGCAGGATTTCAAGAAATAATAGTCATAGAAGTTATTATTACTTAAAAAAAAGTTAATAATATGGACGCAATTACGTCACAAACAAGTTTTTATAAGGTAATTTTTATATTTAAATTAAAATAAAACAATATATAAATAATAAATTTATATAACAGCTAATTATATCATGTGATCAGAAAGATAAAATAAATAGAGAAGTAAATGTTAAGCTAGAATAAAAAGAAAAAAGAGTTAGAAAGAAACACGTTTTCATTTACTTAACTGATAGAAAATGACGCGAATTGTAGGAATAATTTATTTAAAAACTTCTCTAGTAAATAAAAAAATTATCTTTACCTACGTTCGATTGTACACGTGAGATGGTCGTATTTTCGATTAGTACTTGCGTCAACTAGAAAAAAAACAATGTACTCTACATTTACATTATAAAAAAAACAACTTTATTACAACTTAAGTTTTCTTTTAAAAAAAATTATGTTTGAGAAATTTTTATATTAAACTGCTCATTTTAAAAATGTTTATTTTTTAAGTTAATTATAGAAAAATATTTATAAATAATAAAATAAAATATTTACCACAATGTAATAGGTTTTAAAACGGATGTAACACAATACGCGACTCGTTCAATAATTAAAGAGATAAATGACTGTACAAAAACGATTATTTATTCAGTGATAATAGAGCTAACATTACTTTTCAGCATAAACTGCTAAATTTAGGTACTTGACCTATCCGTAAATTTTCTTATTACAGTAATAAAGAATTGTTAAGCTCTGTGTCCGAGCCATTTTTGTACTGCATTCTTGATCAATTACATTGTTATCGAATTCGCAATAGCATTCTGTGTCTTTTGAGTAGTATGAGGCGAGTGTTACCGTGCAGAAGAAATATACCTTTTGGGAGAGAATCGGGATATTTTCACCTTATTGCAGATTTTACTTTATTTTATACCATGTTGCAATAGTACTCGCTGTTGGTTGTTAGCTGCTTCTTTAAAAACACTACAATATCTCCTTTATAGTCCCAAAAAAAAAAAAAAAAAAAAAAACACTGTTAGTTTCACTTTATCGACTGATGAGTAGAATTTTAATTTTTCTTGACGGATGAACTCGGTTGTGTCCATTCCATATTTTGATTTTCAAATCCGGGTCAAAATTATACATCTGAATTTTATGAAAAGTTTTATCTTTTCTAAAAAAAGCATTATTTTTTGCTAAATGCCGCTGTTTAAGTTCCATAAAAATGTTAGTTTGAGTGGTTTTGTGATTTTGTATCGACCGCCTCTGAATCTACCTTCAATACGTTTTGCTGTAATTCATCTTATTATTTTTTCTCCTGGCCGCACAACGAAGTATCGTCATCAGCGCCCAGAGACGATATTTATGTAGTAAACATATAAATATTAAAAAACATTAATTAAAAAACTAAACAACAGTAATATAAAAACATAGCATAAAGGAAAAGGTCCATTACGTATGCTAAAGCGAAATAAAACCACGATGAATATAACATCAAAAAGGTAACTTCAAAGAATAAAATAAACATTCGGCATGCGCCAAATGGGATTAGCAAACGATAAAGACCCCTGATGGGGATCTTATTCATTAATACTAATATCAGTAATACATTTTATTGTAGTGAAATACAAGGAAGAAGGTAAGTAATTTGCAAAGGTTTCACCTTTATTAATTAATAAATGCCTTGTTGCAGCGTATGGCTCTCGAAATTGATTAAAAAACTTAGAAGTGGCACAGGGTGCCACTCCTAGGTTACCACTGTGCCTGAGATTACTGATGACGAACAGAGTCGGAAGTACTGGCCCTTAGGTTCACATGATACGACGACGCAGGGGTGGAACCACATAATGCCTTAAATCCCAGCAAAAAGGTTAACTGCTGTCGTGACTTGGGTGGTTTTAAACATCAGAGATAACAAAGGAACTTTTTCCACAGTCAGTCATTTCCGTTCAAAGGATAATGAGGAAGGAGAACGGTGCTCATGTACTAACATCTTCAGGGATTATAAACTTCTCTACTCCGATGTTCCCTGAACGAATAAAATTAGGCTATCTGTCTCTCCGTGTACAACCATACGTACCAAACGTCAGACGCTACTTGCAGAATCAAGGTTTTGGTTGCACTAAGGAACAAGATTGTGCACGTTTCAGCTGTGTAGGACATGATGACAGCGCATGTACTGAAGCTGAAAGTGTAAATTGTGAGGATTCTTATTTGGCAAGGTCTCCAGAATATCTCGTCTATAAGGAAGAACAGGCGATAATAACAATTACTACTGAAAAGAGTAATAATTTTCAAACGTGTCCGCGACTAATCGAGTATCATTTCCTTGGTTTGTCAGAAATACCGAAAATCCCTCAATATGAGGAATTCTGTACAATCCAGTATTAGTTTTTTCCAGGCTCTTTCCAACAATGTTCAAAAGAATGAGTGCATATCATGTAAAGAACTGACCAAGTTGGTTCAAGTATTATCAGAACAAATAAAGACAGTCACAGCTGCAATTATAGGATTGAGCTCTGGCAGGAAGGTAACTTCTGTTGGAAAAGCTGATGGAGGTTTATCTAACTCCGCGATAGTCGTTATGCAATCACAAAACGTTCCTGGTGCACCAATTACGTAGCAAACATCCAAGATCCCTGTGAAGGGATCTAATAGATCATCGCCTGGTATGGCTTCACCATCCTCCCGGGCTTCCAAATCCCCTCCACCATCACGAGATTTCTACGAGGATATGGAGGCGGATGAAGCGCCTGAAGAAGCGAAGCACTCTTCTTAAATATCATAAAATCAAAAAAGGTAAACCGGATTGTATTTGATAGATAGTTTGCAAGCAGAACTTTTATATATAAAAGGAAATAAATTTTTCCTATGGCTACAAATATTATTCAGTAGAATTTTTGCGGTCTCCGTTCTCGCCATGAGGATATTGAAATCCTACTAAAGGAAGAAAATCCTTCAATCCTGTGTTCGCAGGAGACTCGCCTCCATCCCCGGGATAATGGGTCCTTTCGCGGATACATTTGCGAAAGATGCGACTATCAAACAGAGAGCAGAGGACGAGAAGGTGTGGCTGTTTTCCTACAGGAAATTATGTTAGCCACGCGGATAGCACGCATACTCACATTCCTACAGTCTCAGTGAAGATATTGGCGCCATTCAAAATGAATATCTGCAACTTGCACATGAAAATAAACAAGAACAAAACGAAAGTAATGAATTGTAGTAGAAATAATGTAGATGGATCACTGAATATAAAATAGGAAGTGAAAAGATTGCTGAGGTAGAAGAATTTTGTTATTTAGGAAGTAGAATTACTAAATATGGACGAAGCAGAGCGATATAAAATGTCGAATAGCACAGGCGAAACGAGCTTTCAGTCAGAAATATAATTTGCTTACATCAAAAATTAATTTAAACGTAAGGAAAACATTTCTGAAAGTATACGTTTGGAGCGTAGCTTTATATGGAAGTGAAACTTGGATGATCGGAGTACCTGAGAAGAAAAAATTAGAAGCTTTTGAAATGTGTTGTTGCAGAAGAATGTTAAAAATCAGATGGGTAGATAAAGTGATAAATGAAGAGGTGTTGAGGTAAATCGATGAAAAAAGAAGCATTTGGAAAAATATAGTTAACAGAAGAGCCAGACTTATAGGGCACATATGTATTAAGGCATCATGGAATAATCGCTTTGATATTGGAGGGGGCAAGATGAGAAAAACTGTGCAGGCAGGCAACGTTTGGAATATGTAAAACAAATTGTTAGGGATATAGGATGTAGAAGGTATACCGAAATGAAACGACTGGCATTAGATAAGGAATCTTGGAGAGCTGCATCAAACCAGTCAAATGACTGAAGACAACAAAAAATTTGAAAATAATTATTTTTATTGCGACTTTCATAACTTAGCGAATAGATTAAGAGTAATGTAGGGACATGGTAAATATTTTAATCGTATGACAACATACAACAAAAATAAATTTATAACCGAATCAAATTAGATTAATGGATAAAAAAAGATATAAATTGACAAACAAAATATATTTCTAATAACACACTTTCTTTATATTATGAAGGTCATTCATAATTAAATAGAAAAACTACTAGAAAAAGTTATTAGTATTCATTGACGATCGAAAGTTATGCTACTTTTTTAACGTTATCATCGGCTACATGTCGGCACTTGTTCCACCTTTCTTATTTCCCATGGTAAAAAAACTGTTCACTCCAACATCTGAGTCGTCCTTGTACCGCATTTTTGAAATGCTATTATTGCCGAATTCGGTGCCAAATAAAATCTGATTGAAAGAAGTGAACAAAAAAAAAAAAAAAATTAACAAGTTATAAATAAATAAACGTTTTTTATTTATATACATTTTTATAAATTTATTCATAATCAAAACACATGATAAGCTGTGCAAGCCCAGTATAAATAAATATAATTTACAGATAAATGCAGTTACAATTAATTAATAACTAATATACATATATACATGGTATTTTATTTACATGGACTTCAATGAACTTAATTTTCAACATTATTTTCAGTATTATCAACTTTTGAATTGTTTGCATTATCATTAACTTCAGCAATATTCAGGTTGTTTATACTATCATTATTATATTCTAAAAATGATACAATCTGCTTAGGGTAACTGAAGTAGAAATAAAAAGTGTTGATTGATATTTATATAAATACCTTGTAAAAACCGCATCGATCGTCGTTTTATATTTTGTACTAAGTTTTCGTATGCTATGACTCACAGCGTTACAGCTCGAGCGTGACGCGGACCAATGCTGTTTAACCATGCAAAAAGTGCTATAATGTGCCTAAAGAAGTTACCACTTAAAAAAAATTATGGTGCGAGATCAGAACTGTAAGGTGAATGTAGTAAAAATTCCCGACCCGACTTTTGAATAATATCCCGTGTGCTTGAGCGGTATAAGGGTGGGCGTTACCATGCAGAAGAATTACGCCTTTTGAGGGAGAACCAGGACGTTTCCTCTTTATTGTTACTGGTTTCACTTTATTTGCTAGCATGTCACTCGTTGTTGACTGTATGTTGTTCTTCCAAATAATTGTAATAAACTGGGTCTTTATAGTATACCAAAACACCGTCGGTTTCTTTTTATCGGCTGAGGAGTAGATTCTGAATTATTTCCTGGCAGGTGAACTCGAATGTCCATCTTCTGACTTTTGGATTCCGTCTCAAAATTTCATTCTAAGTTATTTTGTAGTGTAAAATTATTTACCTTCTGATAAATACCGTCTGATAAACGCCGTAAAAATATGAAATTGGGTGAGTTTGAAATATGAAATTGGGTGAGTTCGACCGCATCGGAACGCACTTTGAATTGTTATGCTTGATTTTAGCTTATCGTGGATAACGGAACGGACAGTTCCGATACTCGCACTATATATTTTAGCGATTTCCCAAATTTTTATTCGTCTGTCAGTGCGAATAAATTCATTGATGCGATTTTGAGAAGCGTCAGTCGAAATTTCCACCGGTCTTCCACTACGACGAAAATCATCGGTACTTTTTCTACCCGATTTAAATTGTTCGATCCACTTCCAAATATTCACGGTTAATACCGCATCATTTTAACATCAGCGAATGAATTTCAGCCGGTTATACACCTTCTGAAAATACAGATTCTATCAAAGCACGTTGTTCTTTCACATAAACGTTTCAAATGAAGCCGATATTTAGAAATAATAAAAAAGGAAGTTATAATAATATTATTTTTTGCGAATAGCTGACGTAGTTATATTAGGGGTGACAACTTAATTAAACTCAGAAGTTTCATTTTATACCAGTTAAATAAGTTTTCCTCTGTCGCCATTATTTTTCCCTTTAATTACTGAACGACTTTCGAAATTTTAATTAATAAAATTTCTGATTAACAATATCCTATGGAACAATGAAAAGTATTTTCTGTATATAGTAATTAGGAAGTAGAAACGATACTGATCGAAATATATCTTTGACGATGAGTTTACAGCTTAATAACTCGCTTCATAACGATACAAAAAGCATAATTTGATTTTAATAAGTAATCTTTTCTCGTTGGATTTTTTTTCTTTTTTGACTCATAATTTTCCAGTTATCGGTCAATTTTTTTTTTCAACCAATACATTTTTCACGAGCGGGAGTTTTTCTAATGTTTGATTATTGATAAAAACTATTTCAATGATATGTTTTTAAGTACATCATGCAGTCATAAGTTGGTTTATTTTTTTTTTAATTTATTTTCATGGACGAATGATAAAAAAAAAAGATATAAATGTGAGGAAGTATCCTGGACGAGATACCTAATGTCCCTTAAAACGGTGTGTACAACACCGTTTTGCTAATATGTTAACATTATTTCTAGCAAGGATTAAACATTCCATATTTAAATTACGACCGGTTTGTAGTTTATTTAATTTTCATCTCATTACAGCTTAATTTACTGAATTTAAAACATAATAAGTGAGATCTAATCCTCACAGAACTAGTAGTTTGATTAATATTTAATTTATTTCTTTAGTCACTACTGGTCACGGGAATGTAGTTTGACTTGAAAAATAAAACCGGAAAGAATTTAATATTAAAACACATTTCCATTCCTGATCGAGTAATAATATACATTTTTACAATAATTAGAAGCAATAAATAATGCATTAGTAATTATTATAAAATATTGATTATCACGTTTAACAGATACATTCTCAATTACACGTTCAATATTCACGCGTCTTAAGTGTTTCGAACTTAGTTTATGGTTGGTGAAGATAAAATTTGGTATCCGCAGTTAATATTTGTGGGAAAGAAAAGATAGTATAATTTCAATTAATCAACCGGAAATTTTATGTTGCTATTTTCAAGTATTATTGTAAAAAAACTGGATGATTCATGAAATACTGTTATCACATTCTCTTTTTCCATTCTAACTAGAGAGGTTAAAACATATTGTGTTTTAATTTTACACGTGCGTGCGATCTAGTAAATTCGGTATTAAGTTATAAACTGGTTGTAATTTATATAACATACATTTTTTCATATTTATATTTACTTTGTGAAAAGTTTTTTATTTTTAAAATTCATTGTATTTTTTTGTAATTATCAAATGTACTTTTGTAAGTGGTAAGTGCCACAAGGAAATCTTACAGGCTCTCTTCTAATTATTTATTAATAATACGCCTGAAAATCTTGAAATCATATATTATTGCCGTCTTTGCACATGATACAATTTTATTTCTAACCAGAGATAATTACATAAAAGGATTAGAAAGGTTAAAAAAATTATCCACTAGATGAATTACTATAAAACAATCTAATATTAAATGTGTATAAAAATGAATTATTTTGCTTGTTAGATAGATATAAAATTATTTAACGCCTGGATAAATTCCAGTTATTGAAAACGTAAATGTTCCTGTTGCCCATAATGTAAAATTTCTGAGTTTTGTTAGATAAAAAAATTCTCGTAAGGTGGTCAAACTGATTCCATTAGCAACAAAAATTAAACTATTCTGCTTTGCTTTAAAGTATGTTTATAAAACTGAAAATTTGTCTTCATTATTAGATATATTATACCAAGGTATATTCCCGTCTAAAATAAATAATATCATCTTTTATGGTTCTCTCAAGAAAAAACAAAATAATCGAAACCTGTTTTCAAAATAGAATAATAGTTGCTACATCATTCATTGTATTACGCTTGTAAATACCAATCATTTAAACTTAATAAATTAAAAATTAAAAATGTTACATTCATACATTTATATTTATCAATGTCCAACCTTTGTTAAAAAAGAATTGTCTCGCTTTTAAAAATAACATTATCTACTTCTGTGAAACCAAACAATAAAGGTGTGTTCTCATCTAACTCGATGTAATATTTCCGTGTACGAGGAAGGGCCTATTGTGTTCTGTTAACGGTTTTAATAAATTTTATCGATCCTTTAAAAGATTTTTCCACCAATTTATTTAAAATTAAACGATTTTCTTTTACAAAAATAATGTTACCTTATCAATGAATAAAATACTAATTAAAAATTATATATTTATATACTATGCATCTTCGTCAACGTGTGATATAAATATGGGCTCTACAAATTATCATTAATACCTTCTGAAATATGGGTTATTTTAATTATTTAGTATATATACATATTTAATTTACTATTATTTCATGTAATTATTTTTATATATATTAATAGGGAAAATTTTAAACAATTCTGTTTTTTTTTTTTTTTTTAATTAATATCGCGAAAAATTTTTGTTTTCAGATTTCAATGTAAATATCCATTTTGATCATCCCTGAATCCATTTTTACTAGTTTCTGTATGACGTCTGTACGTATGTATGTAGGTACGTATCACGCATAATTCAAAAAAGATTTATTCGTAGAATTTTGAAATTTTGGATTTAGGATTGTTGTAACATCTAGTTTGTGCACTTCCCATTTTTATTGCAATCTACTGAACCAAAAGTGTTCAAAAAAGCTCAAAATCCCAAAAAATTTGTATTTTCCACTTTTTCTTTACTGCAATAATAAGCCCTCATTGAACGATTTTCAACGATATATCATAAGTGATAATTATCCTCATTAGTTCCAGAGTTATAGCCAAATAAAATTTTAATTAATGAAATATTTGGATCTTACAAGGAAAGGCACATCGGTTGAATCAGACTTCATCTCCTTTTTTTCTTTTTAAATTTAAATATATTGTTTTGTTAAAGGGAGTCCGACAAGGATGTTCCCTATCCCCGTTACTTTTTAATCTTTACATAGAACTAGCAGTTAATGAAGTTA